>JAOTQW010000038.1:8556359-8572191 GCA_026260075.1 Sisor rabdophorus | reverse complement strand
AATAATATAAATAATATATCATTATTTTCTTATATATATAATATATAAACCAGTAATTTATATATTATTTTCTTATTTCTTAGTTTATAATTGTTTACTTTGTATCTTCCTGAAAAAAAGTTATTTTTAACCAATTTGTTCTTTACCTGCTGTTTTGCAGGTGTGGTGTAAAAACAGTTGACTGTGGTGTTACAGGAGTGGTGGATTATCTTGGGTCTGCTTTGTTACTGCTACAATGGCAGCGGTAACTGGTGGTAACGTGATGTCCCGCCAGGGGCCCTACATCAGCACAATAACCAACAGCACGACTAATCTGCTGATCCGAGGGGTCATGTTGTTTGGTGTGGGTGTGTTCCTAGCGTTGGTGTTAAACCTGCTGCAGGTGCAGCGCAATGTTACTCTCTTCCCCCCTGATGTAATCAGTAGCATTTTTTCTTCAGCTTGGTGGGTCCCACCTTGTTGTGGAACAGCAGCAGGTACTACACACTCAAGAAATAATGGTTTCCTATTTTGGGGCTTTCAATTACTTTTGAGTATAAACAATTGTGTGTCTTCATGTTGGTATTTTTTCTGCTTATTTTTTGTGTATATCCTTCCTGTTTCTCTCTCAGCTTTGATCGGGCTGCTGTATCCATGTATAGACAGACTTTTGGGAGAGCCCCATAAACTAAAGCGCGAGTGGTCCAGTGTGATGCGCTGTGTGGCTGTCTTCGTTGGCATTAATCACGCCAGTGCTGTATCCTTAACCCGCCATACAAATCAACGACGGAGTGTCAGTTTGTTTGTCAGAGACATGATAGAAATGTAGGTACAGAAACAAACTGGTATAATTACGTTACAAGATAAAGCACAGAACTAAAGTGAAGTTTATTTGTTCAATTATAAATTGGCAATTTGTAGCATGATAAAACAATTCACTCTAAACTAATCGAGGTGCTAGTAGTAGTAGTTGTAGTAGTGTTTATAAAAACTATTTGTCTAGTGTGTTTTCTTTTATTTGCTGGCTGTCAGAAAGTGGACTTTGCGAATAATGTGCAGTTATCTCTGACCCTGGCGGCACTTTCAGTCGGGTTGTGGTGGACATTTGACAGGTCACGCAGTGGCTTCGGTCTGGGAGTCATTATTGCATTTCTGGCGACTCTTGCAACTCAACTACTAGTGTACAACGGAGTGTTTCAGTGAGTTTATATCTTTTAACAATTACATTAAATAATGAATTGTTAGTAAGAAAGCTGCCTTTGGCTTCTTTTAATTATGTGAATGTGTAGGTATACTTCTCCTGACTTCTTGTACATCCGATCTTGGCTCCCCTGCATCTTCTTTGCTGGTGTTATAACCATGGGAAATATAGGACGACAGCTCGCTCTTGTAAGTCGAAACACACAATTACCGGCTTTATACTTGCAATGACTTCTCATAATACTGATTGTTTTCTGGTTTTCTAATACTGGTTTTCTTTTCAGTATGAATGTAAAGGTGTTCAAGAAAAATATCACCAGGACTAAAACATCGCAAAATGAAGGGAACCTGCATAAACAGTTACTTTTCTCTTTTACAGCAGATACAGAATAACTGGTGTCAGTTTTATTACAGAAAAACTATACATGTTTAATGGCTGTCATTGCTCTCTGAGACAAATCTGGAACTGGTTAGACTGAAAGTTTGGGGTTTTTTTCTTAAAAGAGGTATTTAAGGGATTTTTTTCTGCCTTACTTGATAGGACAGCTGAATGAAATGGGGCAAAGGTTGGACCAGAAGTGTCCCAAGCTGGGAATTGGCCCAATAACTTGCGCATACGGATGTGCATCTTAACCCACTACACTACGGCGCTGGCCAAAAGGTTTCTCTTTACTTGAATAAACAACTCTGGTAATTATTTATTGCCAAAGTGACTCAGGTGGCTGTTCTTTCTGGAATGTCAACTCACGAGCAATGCTTGTGATATGCTGGTGCTACAGCACAATCCTCCAGAAAGCCAGGAAATAAAACAGTGTTTATTGGGGAATAGGTAAGATATAGCGGTCGAACCACAGAAATGTTATTCTTAACATTAATGTATACAGTACCGTGTAAAAATTTGTGGGAAACAAGTTTGCCTTAAACATAATGACATAGAAACATTTGCTACAATGTAAAATATTATATTGAATAGGAATATACTGTAGCATAATATCTTTATCTTTCTAGAGACAGAAGCAGGATAGAGCTTCTAGGGCAGTTTGATAAAGATTATCAAAGATTGATGAAAAATTATTCATTGTTAATTAAGCATTTGCATGTTTTTTTCTATGCAGCACCCTTCTGATCTAACATTTATGTGTCTTTTGCTTTTATTACTAAATTGCAAACAGGTTTCTGTAACATGTTGCTTTTTGTTTGGCTGTTTGGAAAGCTGAAAGTGATGAGTAATGTTATGAGTAAAACTAAAGTGCCTAAGATTTTTACACAGTACTGTATTAAAGCAAAAGCACAAAATGGTAAATACATTAGTCGGTTGTAAATTCTTCTTATTGACAAAAATGTGAAGCAATTAGAAATCAGGTTGGGTGCTGTGAAGCCATGAGTTTACTGTGTTTCTAATCCTTTCCCCATACTCAATAACACACAGGTGATATAATGAAAAAGAGCAGCAGCATAATCAATGTTCAATGTCATTCAATGATCAAGCTTTACCTTAGCATTCCTGTGATCCTGCCCTCTGCTTTGTCATGTTTGATCTTTCTCTCACACAGCCCATTTAATTATAAGATTACCTATCAGTTTCTATTGCCTTAATTGCTTTGAATGCAATTCTTATTTCAATTCTCCATTGAAAGGGAGCATGGGATCATCTGTTATAAAGCAAATTCACTTGATTTTTTTTTTTTTAGTGAACAGAGAGTACAGTGTTATAAAAAGATCATTTAGGTTTGGACTGTGTCAAATTTCATCATCACTGAACAAAATGAAGTAAATAATGTAAACAAAATGTGATCTATATTTTTTTGTGTGTTTTATTCACCATGCCTTTGTGAATTACCTGCTTTAAGAGAAATGCTTACCAGTAAATGTAGTGTGACCTGTATTGATCAATTACATTAATTATCCTAATTTTCAGTTGATATATAATTTTGACCTTTGCTGGAAAAAAGACGTTTTGCTGGTCATTGAATGACTTTATTATATTAACATTTGTTGATATTCTGATACGGGAGCCAGTGGGCTCTGAAGTGAAGAAGCTTCTTTGCTTCAGTTTATCAAGGAAAAAGCAGTAAACATTTTTGTCAGCACAAGGCGGAAAAAGTAAAACTTTTTCATAAAAATACAAAAATGTATTATCAGATGATGGTTCGGTCTACATTTCAGTGTTCAAAATTGTAAAATTTTTCATTATTAAATATATCTTTTAAACTGCACTTTTGTTTTGGTATATTTAGTCAAATAAATGTTTAAAACTGCTGCGTCACACAGCTGAGGATGTTCAGTCCCGACAGTCAACCAAACTGAAGGCAGAAATCGAAAGCTGTACCTCAAACACTTGCTTAAAGTTACCTCTGAAAATGAAAATACAAATGAAAAATCCTGTGCTTAAATAAGATTTTTAATTCTATATTAAATAGCAGTGTGGCGTGGTGGCATAGTGGTTAGCAAGGTCGCCTCACAACAAGAAGGTCCTGGGTTCAAATTCCTTTTTCAACAACATATGTGTGTAGTTATCCAGTTAAATTCATGTCTGTGTGGTCTACATATCTAGACAGCATCTTAACAAATGCAGAGCACAAAGTTGCTATAAAGGATTATCTGAAGATTTATGGAGTTGACTGGGTTCAAACATACTTTTACACTTTCATGCTTTTTTATTTTATTCTAAAATTAGAGCCATACACTGTGTGAAACCCAGCACAAAAAAGAAATATGTAACCAGACTAGTGCTATGTAATCCCCTAACCTTGCAATGACTGAAATGTTCACTGTATGTGATCACAATTTTTTTTATGTGCTTCTTCTTGGAGAAACCTGCTTATTTTAGGTTAATTGCACATTTCCTTTTTCACTTTACCATTCACAGCAAGAAGGTCATGGGTTTGATTCCTGGGTCTTTCTGTGCAGAGTTTGCATGTTCTCCCCACGCTTGGGTGGGTTTACTCCTGTACTCCGGTTTCCTCCCACAGTCTATGTACATTAGGTTGATTGGTACCTCTAAATTTCCCATAGTAGTATGTGTGAGTGTGTGTGTCCATGGTTGTTCGTCTATATGTGGCCCTGTGATGAACTGGCGACCACTCCAGGGTGTACCCCTGCCTTGTTTCTTATTTTATTTACTTGTGATTGTATTTAGTGTACCAAAGATGCAGCAGATTATAATGTAAATCTGCTTATTCAGTAAATGTGTTCATTCATTTATCCTTTTATCCTCTATACCACTTAATTACTAACTCCGGGTCACCCCAGCACACATAGGACGAGAGGCAGGTAGACCCTGGACAGGTCGCCAGTCCATTGCACACAAAGACAAACAACCACACACACTCACTTCTATAGGCAATTTAGAGTTACCAATCAACCTAATGTACATGTTTTTGGACTGTGGGAGGAAACCAGTGTAAACCTACACAAGTGCAGGAAGAACATGCAAACTCTGCATAGAAAGTGACATGCTAACCAGTACACCACCCTATGCAAAATTCTCTTTCATTCATTCATTCATTCATCTTCTTTACCTGCTGGAGCCTATCCCAGCACACATTGGGCCCCAATCCACAGACACACAACCGCACACTCACACATTCACGCCTAATTTAGAGTCACCAATCAACCTAATCCACATTTTTTTTGGACTGTGGGAGAAAACCGGAGTACCGGGAGAAAACCCACGCAGGCGCAGAACATGCAAACTCTGCACAGAAAGACCCCAAGCCTGGTATTCGAACCCAGAACCTTCTTGTTGTGAGGCGACGGTGCTAACCACTTCGCAACCGCGCCACCCAAATTTTCTTTCTTTTTTTCTTATTTTCTCTTACAGCCTACAAGTCCAGGTAGACAAAAGCAAGCACGCGCAGACACAGCTGCGGTTTAAAAGGTAGGCCTGCGTCCTGATTGACAGGATGCCTCATTTTCTGCGCCACGTGGCTGAACAGGGGGTGAGTGCAAATCATTCGACTGTCATCTGACTCTGTCTATTGAATGTGAACCTGTATGATGGGATTGAAACAAGCTGAGCAGACGACGCTCCGTGTGGTGGATCGGAACGGAAGGGAGTGAGTTTGTTTACAGTAATGAATATACAGCTGTACACAGACAGACGGTCCGTTACTGCTTACGCTCCGGAACACAACAGTCACATGGGCCAGCAGAGCGTTTACTCTCCCAACTGGGTTAAACACTCCTGCTACAGGGGAGATAGGGGGGGGGATTCTTTCAACAGGTTTATATACAACAATACTGCTTAAAAATAACGAATAAAAAGCGAACCACTATTTGAACAATAGGGATAAAACAGAGCTTTTTGTAACATCTACACATCGCCAGCAGAGTGCGCTGCTGCTTAAAATATCTATTCCCCCTCTTTGTCAGTCTCTTATTTCAGTTTATTTTTTTTGGCAAAACTGTGACATAACTCTCTTTTTTTCCCCCACAACATTGGGGGAAGGATGAGTGTGTGGGGTAGGTTAATAAAATTCTGATAAATTTATTTAAATGTATTTTTTTCATAACTGTTGATATTTTGTACATTTTCGTCTCTCTCTCAGCCTCAGTTGTAAAGGTGCCAGAACTGTTTACGTACAATATTGTCAAAGCATTCATGTAATAAATAATGAAAAGGTGCAAGGATCTACATTTTCATAATTTTTTTTGTGTGTATTAGTGAAAATCAGTGAATAATTTTGAATGTCTATGCCTCTTTGTCTCTCTGCTTCTGCTTTTCTTTGCTTCTATTTATTACACCTACAGGGTAACATAAGGTCAACAATGAGCTCTGCTTTTGATTTACTAAAAGGTCAGTAAGAAGGCAGTTTATAACTGTGAAAAACTGTAGGCTTTGTACCACCAGTGTAGCAGAGATCCTCTATCTTTCTCTCTCAGTCTTTGCAGTGTGTTTAAAAGGTGATAAAGTGTTTTTCTCTTGAGATAACTGCTTTTTCCAGCTGTATACTAAAGGTTTATATCTCACATGACTCTAACACTTGGGTAGGTTTTTCAGCTACCACTTGAATGGTCATCTTTGTTTTATAACCTTGAAAATCCCACTTCAAGGGTCAAGATCACAATTGCTAATAAATCCCCAATGCAAGCTGAATATGCATAATCTTAAATTGGTGATTTATACACGTATAATGTTAGCAATCAACAATTTGTTTTTGGATTAAACACAATGCAAGTCCTCTTTGTCTGTATTAATAACTGTAGGAATCATCTGTTAATATCAGTATTTATGAATAATGAACCCACACACAAACACACACACAAGCACATTAACGTATGTTGGCCTGATGATGCCAATTTCCGCATTTTTAGACCTTACACACACATTGCACACACACCACACACTCACAGCTGCAGTAATTTATAGGGCTGCCTCTTGGGAGTTACACATGCAGCATGTATGTGCTCTGAAAATCAATTACCGTGCTATTGTGATTCTGAATATGTTGTTTACTGCCAGTGCATTAAATAAGGGTTTAATAAGAAACCAAAAATATCTGTAAAAAAACATTATATATAAAGGTAAAATCTAATAATGTAATATAATATTCACCGAATAAAAAAAAGGTTTAAAAACTTCATGTTGCAGAGTTGTGATTTAACTGCAGATCCTGCAGCCCTACCAGTGTTTGCGTTGATTGTGTGGATCTACTACAGAATGATGTATTAATAAAATGCAATGCTTGCTGATTTAAAAGAAAACTTTAAAACAAAAGTGGTTCTTTCTGTAGCGGTCAACTTTAGCTATTTCATGGGCTTTAAACTTTAAATTTTCCTTTTGTATGCGATATGGACATGCAAAATTCAAATAATAATTAAATAATAAAATGCAATTTTAAATAATGTTATATGACAAAATAAAGAGATTTAGAGACAGTAAAACTTTGCTTCTCTTTTTTTCTCTTAAAAAAATTTAGTAAAATTTAATTAGTTGACTTTTTAGTATGATATATCTTCATATTCAAAGAAATGTGTTGTATCATATTTCATATTACATTGTGGCAGGCAATGCTATATATTGTATATATTGACAAATTTTATATAATAAGATTACTGTTGCTTTTTGGTTGAATTGATGTTTGAAAGGCTGCTTGAAGAAGATGCTAAATACAATTTACAATAAATACAATACAATGACGTACTTTTGAAGGGCTCGGTTGGTGCATACTATTTTTACTGAATCAGCAAATTTGAATCGATTTGTTCTCTTCATCTCCGGCTCTTTTGTTTCCCTCATTTGCCGATATCTGATTCATGTATGTGGTGGGTGTCTCTTTTAACATCTTCCAACATCTTTGACATCATTGTGTGTGTGTGTGTATTACCCACTGTTTTTCTGCTTGCGCCTATTGAATCTAGCCCCAGGGCTTGGTCGTCTTCATCCACTTAAGAAGCACACTCATGCCAACAGCCACTCAATGCCGGAACACCCCAGCTGCTGCGATAGAGAAGCTCAAATACCAGCAGCTGTCATCAATCTCGCTTAGCATTTTAAAGCATAGTTTTGGAGGCTGGTTATAGTCTGTCAGTCAAAGCCTACAACCCTATCACGCTCTCGCACACATCAGGCCCATAGGGTTCTCTATCTCTTCATTCACCCAGAGGAGGGGTGGAGTTGCAGGTGTACTGATGCCTGTGCAGGGGCATGATTTAGTTTGACATACACATGTATTTATGTCTGTTCAAAACAGCATGAGGGCTCTGTACTGCAGGTATGGTATTTTTTGTTACATTTTTGATTTTTTTAATTACATGTTAGAAGTGCTAGTCACCCTTAATAACTCTTATATCATAGTTGTGGTTGCTGTGAATTCAGTCCAGAGATGCATGCTAAGAGACCACATTAAACCAGAAACAGTAAAAATGTTTCCCAAATGTGCACTAAAGAGTGCATCATAGTGGAAAAGCCTTACACAGTGATACCATTGGCACAGGCCTTAATCCCAAATGTCAGCCATTTTATTATGGATGATATTTGAATAAGCAGGGATCATTCCTGTTCTGATTAACTGGACATTTTTGGTCAATGTCGTGTTTTTCTTAATTACCTAATTAAGTTCAGTCTTTCTGCTAAAAGCAGAGATTTGATTTTCTTCTCAAATATCAATGCTTTCCCAACTTTAATATGAGCTAATTAACTTTAGTTACCAAGATCATGTTTTTTACATTAATTATTTACAGGAATAATCTGCAATATGACAACAGATTTCTTGCAACATCCAGCATACATTTTCTAAGTACTCTAATCTTGAGTATTAAAAAGGCAATTCATAAATCAAAAAAACAAATTAAATATGCAAATATCATGCAAACTTGTTTGCATTTAAACTTGTAGGGCATGTGAAGTGGTAGCGCAGTGGTTAAAGCCAAGTTTGATTTTAAGCACCACCACGCTGCCACTGCTGGGCCCCCAAAAAGGCTATTAACCCTGATTGCTCAGTTGTATTAAAGAAATACACTTTTTTAAATATGCAAGTCTGTTTCTATGGAGCAGACAGAAAATGTGTTGAGCTGGTGCATAAGTCAGTGGTGTTGTTGTGCAGGTGTCTGTGGCTTTGGGTTCAAAGACTAAAATTGGGGTCAAATAACTAGTTTTAAACAGTGCTACAACCACCTGTCTTGTGTCAAAGGGTAACTTCAGCAAGGTCACACCCAGAGATTGCCATCCACATAAACCTGGGCAAGTTGGGACACAGAATTTACAACGGGCTGTACAGGGGAGTTTAAAAGGCTATACCTCAGACAAGGGAAACATTTTGACAGTAAAGGTAAAGCACACAGATTTACCAGTAGCTAGCTTTTGTCAGAATATAGTCATAATAATAAATAATTAAAATCTTTTGTAATAGAAATTGATTAGATGACAGAATTAATAATAGAACTACAGCATACATTTATCACATTGGCTTGACACTAAGTTAGAGTGAAAAGCTACTAATATTGTTTAATCCCAGCGTATATATTTTGTGCTAAAAAGCCTATTATTAATAGGAAACAGGTGCATTGATGGGCATTTATATGAATAGCAAGTCAGATGGGCCAAGCATAGACAAAATATCAGATGTGATATTTGGAGAATAATTAAGCTATATTTTTGATTTTCTTCTATAAAAATGATTTTGGATGCGTGCGGATTGTGTCTGTTATTATTCTGCAGACATCGAGTAAGTTTAAATTTACATGCCGTGTCCTGTTTTTATCTTTTATTAGGTTTAGAGAAATTAAGGTGGGCTGTCTTGAAATGAATGACTTTAATTTGTTACTGTGTATCCACAGAAACCTGTTAACAGTATTGTGACTCACTAAATAAATATCCATAGCGTCATGCTTGGGAAACTGTTATACAAGTCATCTTCTGTCCAATTTCCATTTGCTTCTTTGTTTGTTATTAGTCCTTAATCTCTCAGGATGCATTTAGGCTTTGAAATCTCTAGATTTAGCCTAAAACCACATCCTTACACACGCTAATACCTTAAACTAGTTCTTTTTGAATGCATAGGCCCACTAATTACTGTATACTTTTGTATTTTGTAGAAAACCAAACTCGGTGCACATAGTCAAGGAGTAGGATTAAGGCTTATAAAGCAAGCTGAACGGATCATGCCAAAGCCTCAGATCCTTAATATTAGCATCCGAGTTAATTCAGTATACTTATGTTTGTGTTTTTCTTCTGAGTGGCTTAAACTTAACAGGATGTTCCAGCTGAATGCACACAGACAATTTTCCTTGTCTTTAAACAATAGTGACTGCCACTTTCTGTAGAGAAGGATAAACAATACTATACTGCAATACTATACTATTATACTATTAGACGAGACCAGAGATTTATTGAACAACTTTCTATAAAATGTTTAAGTTGTACAATCAAGCTATATTTATTTCATTATTGGACTCTTTCTCTGATGTGAACTCTTCTGATAGTGTATAAACTCTCATTTTGCTCTCGTCATGTGTGACTGATCAGAGTGCTCCCCTGCAGTGTGTGTGTCCATGAAAAGTGAGCTTGACTTGTTTAGGAAGTAAGGGAGCCTCCTCTTTGTCCTTACTTAGTGGGGCAGAGAAAAAAAAAACGAGAGACAAGGAAGCGGGATAAAGAATAAGAAATGAAAAAAAATAAATGGCTAAAAATAAGCATGGTGTCTAGACAATATTGCAAGACTGAGGACAGAAGCAGTGACACTTTCCCCCTGGGAATCTTTTGCCTCTTCTCCAGGCCTGGTTCCATCCATGTCTCCTCACTCTCTATGTGAAGTTGAACCAGGTGTCTGTGTTACAGCAGGTGGGGGGTGGGGAATATTTGTGAGTTGTTCTATTTAAAACAGTCACTAACCAGATCTCTAATAAACCTTTCACCTTTTACCCTTTTAGGGTCATACAAGTCACAGCAAATGTGCAGTCTTTGCCACCCACTGAGAACTGCATCACACTGAGAAACAACTTTTATCCTATATGTACACCTTACAGTTCCTTTACCCAAGCTACATCACTGAAATTCATGATATAACTGATATCACCATAGCAATGTGCATGAGATGGTTCAGTACCATTATTAATAGCTTATTATCAGAATCAAACAAAAAAGAAAAAGCCAAAAAGTATTAAATGAATATTACAAATGAATGTTGAAACATGTGACATATGTGATTGCTTGCAGACATTTACATGAAAGTTCAAGAACTTCCTGTCAGGTAACTTTTGCTGCAGTCCTAGGTAATGCATATTGTTTTAATCCGATGCCCTTATCTTGTTTACTAGCTCGAAAGAATTATATACCTCTTTCATCTTCATTTTTATTTGTATTCATTAGAATATCATTTTTTCATTATTCATTTATTTTCTAGCCCGCTTATTCCATAATTTGGGTTCACAGAATTAGTCTGCTAGCGCCGATTCCAGCTCTCTAAGGGCAAAAGGTAGAATGGGTACACCTTGGACAGGCCACCAATCACAGGCCCACACACACGCACTTGCACTCACTCTAAGGCAATTTACACCAATCAACTTAATGTTCATGTTTTTGGACTGAAAGAGGAAACCGGAGTACTCAGAGTAAACCCACGAAAGCGTGGGGAAAACACTGCCCATGAATCAAACCCGATGTGTAACAAATCTGTGCATTGAATTGATTATAGTCATTTCTTTAGGGGAGATATTTAATAGATTAAATTCAACATTTTGGTTTTAGAACTTTTTAGGGCTAGTGTACAATATTTACAATGCTATTTTTTCTACAGCACCAAGTTGCTGTGATGATATTATATAAAATTTCCAAACCTTTTTATTGGTTTCATAGTTTCACAACGAAACAAGAATCTAAATTAATTATTAGGGGTAGATTGTGTGATGAGTCACACCTTTTATCTCTGCTATCCATGGTGCTGATTTGGTTTTGACACAGCTAATGTAGAATCGGTCTGGTCCATTTTTCTGGTCTGGTAGTTGTATAATGTGCGGTTGATCTCCAACCATAGAGGAGTTTTGCATGGGTTTTTTGCCCTTATGTCTGTGCTCAAATTTAGACTCTTTAAACTTGGTGAACATACGGCCAGATATTAGCATAAGAAAGTAGCTATTGTGGTGTGGGAGTGTCTCTGTCTGTTTGTGTGCATGTGTGCATGTGTTTCTAAAGATTCTCCAGATGGGCGTAAGCAGCTAAACCTTTGACCCTGGGGTTGTAATGATGTCTGATAGACTGGTTGTGACATCACATTACTGTCGCCTGCATGCTCTATCATTGCAAATCATGCTATTATAAAACTCACACACAACCCCCCCAAGAGAATCCTCATTGTGAAGAGTAATAAATTGCACTTTAGAAGGACAGAACAAGCAGCTTGGCCATTATCCTTAGAACATGCTGCTCAATCGAGAAAATCATTTAATGATTATACTAAATACCTATCAATGATCATTAGCCTGTCTTTACTCTACAATAAAGGCACACAATTCTTAAATCATTTAGCTTAAACCCAATTTTTTAAAGCAATTTGACTATATTGAAAAAGCTAATGATAATAGGAAGTTTTTTAATAATAGACCCTGTTCAGATGTGTTTTCTAACAATGCGAACATGCTCCGCCATTATTTTTCTCAAGATTATTTTCTAAAGATGAATTAATACTCCAGTATTAAGTTGTCTCAACTTAATACATTACTTAACTTTTTATTCCTTGATTAGAAGGTGTCTGCTGCAAATGCTTGTACATATGGCATTATGGACTCTATATACTCTACAGAACAGCATAAGAAATTAATGCATTGATTTTAGAAAGTGTGTGGGGCGCATAGAAATGTTGCTCAAGTATCATTTCGTTTAAACAAAACACAATGTGTGGTAAAATTCATTCTTTATTGCTGGGCCCAGAGGGCAGCACAGTGGCATGGTGATTAGCACTGTTGCCTGATTAGCACTGTTGCCTCACAGCAAGAAAGTCAGGTTTGTATCCCAGTCTTTGTGTGGAGTTTGTATGTTCTCCTGGTACTTGCATGGGTTTGGTCCAGGTACTTTGGTTTCCGTCCACAGTCCAAAATCATGTATGTTAGCTTGGTAAGTGGGTGGGCCCAGAATCATATTTCATATTTTATACCTTTCTGTTAGTTTTCATTAGGAGTCAGGTCATGCTTTTTGATGGTCGGTGAGGTGTTTTCTGTACATCATCTAATGTTGCAAAAATAAATAAAGTCTCTTAGTGATTCCATAATGTGTGTGTGTGTGTGTGTGCGTGTGTGAATTGTGCAAGTGGTAGTATATAATGGAACATAAAAGCTAATCTTTCATCTCGTTCATCATCCACTTTACAGTCCAACAGGCTGATGGTAACCAAGGCAACAGCCTTGCATGCATCTTACACTCATCGCTCAGAGAGCAAATGGGCCGAAAGCATAAATGATCTTCCATTAGCTTCCTCATTGTAAGCCAATAAAAGGTCAAAGGACATATGATTCCTCATTCTCACTCTGACACACATCGTCCGCTCCAAACAATAAGCTGCTGATGTTAGAAGTGCTGAAGAATGATGCAATTTGTATGGGGTAGCAGTATAGAGAGATTTCCTTCTTGAATGTTAAAAAAAGACATTTTATTATTAAGATCAAAAATAAACTATTTAAATTGAGAGGTAGAACTAGGGTCGCCATAAAAGTATAATGCTGTAACGGCATGAAAAATGATTAAAATGATGTGTAACAGTTTGGATGCTGAAGTTTGGCATCTGTTCATGAGGTTTTACATTTTTTTTCTTTAACAACACCCAAGTGTTAAGGTGCTCTGTTACTAGTTACCAGGGATAGTAACTAAGGCATTCATTTATTCATTTATCTTTTATACCCACTTATTCCCGAACTCCAGGTCACGGGGGTCCACTGGAGCCTATTCCAGCGCAAATAGGGCTAAAGGCAGGGGGTACACCATGGACATGTTGCCAGTCTATCACAGGGCAACACACACAACCACACACACTCCCATTCACTTCCTACAGGCAATTCAGAATTACCAATCAACCTAATGCACATGTTTTTACACATGGGAGGAAACCCGAGTACCCGGAGGTACCCACGCCAACGGGGGAAGAACATGCAAACTTGAACTCAGGACCTTCTTGTTGTGAGATGACCGTGTTAACCACTAAGCCACCGAGCTGCACTATTACTAAAAATGTTAAATAGAAAGAAATAGTCACTAAGTAGAAAAAATAGTATCATAAAACATTGTACACTGATCTACACTTAGTTAAAAATTTTACCTTTTTTTTTTTTTTTTAGAATTGCTTTGTATTAAATTTCATCCTTTGTTTTTTTGTCTTTATTATGCTATGCTGGCAGATTTTACAAACAAAACTACATTGAAACATTTCTGCAAATTCGTTTCTTGACAGCTTTCTATTTATATGTTTTATACGAAGATCATGTGACATTTTTAATTTCACGCTTTGAATTAATTATAACATTTTAAATAGGAACTGTTTTCATTAACACTAATTTCTATTTTCTTTCAACATTTGGGTCAATATTTATGCACTGACAAATTTAATGGTTTCAATCCTGATTGCCACCCGATATGACTATTAGGGGCTTTTGTGTTTAGATTTATGATTGTTGCAATTTCAAGTTGTAACATATAAGCAACTTTAACCTAATTAAAATGTCATCTGTTTTTAAAGACTCTGTCAGCTAGTCACATAGACACTATTTATATCTAAGAAACTATGAAATAATCTGAAAGCTGAACATGAGTATGCACTTCTGTTAGATAGGTGGTAGCTAAGT
The DNA here is from genome assembly GCA_026260075.1 of Sisor rabdophorus. NCBI lineage: Eukaryota > Metazoa > Chordata > Actinopteri > Siluriformes > Sisoridae > Sisor > Sisor rabdophorus. The sequence goes on along the minus strand of JAOTQW010000038.1, from coordinate 8,557,743 downwards.
CTAGACGTGTGTATGTATGAACTGTATGTCAGGCAGGTAGTCTGCAGGTCTACTGTCTCCTTAGTGCTAGTCATGAATCTGCTACCATGTCAGTTTAACGTGTAGTCAGTGCTGATAGTCATCACACACCATGCACAGCTCTGATAAGGCTGCTGTGACATTAAACAGAGATTTTGCTTCAGGCTACGAGAGCTGAAGAATTCTTCGTACTAACATGCCTTTGACGCACAGACACAGACACACACACAAACACGCATATCCATATGCACAGTATGCTGCATCTACCTGTAAAGTTTGTAACAACCTAAAATAAAATTTTAAGTGTACACATATATATGTGTGTGAGTTAAGGCAAAAAAAGGGGAAGCAAGAAACATAGGGTGTGTTTAATAAATGGCTGCTGTCATGTCCTACTATATTATTGCTACTAGATGACCACTGCCTGTGTGATAGCATCTAAACTATAAGGACACATGATTTATGACCAAGTAGCTTAGGACATACTGACAGCTTATCCATGTTTCTTTTTTGTGGGTGTGTGTCTGTCTGTGTTTGTGTGATGGGAGACCGAAAAGAAAGAAAGAGCAAGCTAGCCTTTTTGCTTAAGAGTGTCCGGGTCTGCTTAGAGCGTCCGGTTTTATAATGATAATAGTTGCTTTACTGACAGCACAGTGACATGCTACAGACACACACACTCTGCAATTTTAGGTTTCTTCTGTTTTGTATCGGTAGTGCAAGTCATAGTGATAAAAGAGAGGGAGTTTAAAAGGAACTACATGTGCAATTTTACTGTATCCTCTATAGATCTAATCTTAGTGTTTAGGTATGTGTTTGTAAATGTCAGGTTCGGGATTCCATGAACTGCTGAACTTTACAGTAATCGATCTGTCCGTTGACTATAATTTTTCTGCCTTGACACATTGTGATTGTTGTTTATGATAATACAATGTATACAAAATGATTAAATATATTGTCAATTGTTAAACAAATTGCATATCAAAGTCTTAATCTTTTAAAGTATATTATGATTAAGTAAAATGCAGCAATAATTCTAAATGTATTAGTATATTTTGTATGTTAGTGCCTACCTTGGTAATAATGTGGAGAAGTTCCATACTTTTAACTAGAGTTTTAAAAAAATGTTTCAAAATATATTTTTAAAAACAGCATTTAGATTGAAAAAGCCATTAAAAAATGCATTACTGTTATTGTTAATGAAAATAAATACCCACATTAGTCAATTAGTTGTCAACAAAGTGTTATTTATTTGTTTATTTATTTGTTTATTTGAGTTACTCCATTATATTAGTTTTTCTACAGTATAATAGAGTATCGTGTAGAAAAGAATAAACCAATAACACTGACTTATAGTTCTGAACAGTAT
>JAOTQW010000038.1:8541067-8551571 GCA_026260075.1 Sisor rabdophorus | reverse complement strand
TGTGTATGTGTGTGTATTTATATATGAGGAAGAGAGAGAGAGACTTGGGAATGATCTAAATTGAGAACAGTGGTTTCACATGTGTTTCGTTTTTACCCACACCATACACATACATGCATGTCTGTACAGACACAAACACAGAGGCATGCAGTTGAACACACACAGAGTCTGGGATTCACATGCTGTACTGTGTGTCTGAGGTGTTGTCAGTGAGCTTGACCCCGACTGTGCTGAAAAGCCTCTGTTGTCTAATTTTTTCTCATTCTGTCTCTCTTTGCTGTCTCTCCCTGTCTGGCTGATAATACAAAATAAATGAGTGATTTCACTAAGCTGACCAGTTTTTTTTGTCATACAGTTAAACGAAATAACATTGAATTCTGTACCTGGATGACTATTTGATCAGAACAAAGATGGGTATTTGTAGTTTTCTCCCCTGTTGATTCTTACATTTTTTTTAACTACCTCCATCATTAGTTTTACTGTAACAAGTTACATTTTATTTACATTTACTTAAATCTTATAACTATGCAGACAACACACAACTAGACACATTTAACTAGACAGCAGTTATTATTTGATTATAATAAACTATTTAAATGTTACTTTGTTTTATATTATTTAGTTTCTGCTTTACTTAAGTTATTTTACAATGTAGTGTTACCGTGGTCACCAAACAATTAACAAGAATAAGATCAATTTTAGCCAGATGTTCAATGCATGAATTAGACAAAAATATAAGTACTTAGAATATTGATATTTACTTTTAAGCTTTTGTCTTTTTCTAATCATGTTTTTTTACATAAAAAATATAAGTATTCAAAAATGTGAAACTCCATTCTAAAATGCCAGATTTTCAGAGCTTTCTGCCAGGACAGTGTGTTAGAATAGTGTGGGATGAGTTTAAGTGTTGGATCAGCATGTTCAATCCCGCTATTAAAGAAAGTACCAAACTTTGGGTTTTATCATACTGTCTTTAAAATCAAAGTCTTGTTAGCTGATGAGACAAAGCTTGTTATGGCAGAACAATAATCTATGCAAAATATATGTACATTATGTGTAAGCTAAATTTTTTTTGTTTGTGAAGAGACACACACAGACAAAAGGAGAGAGAGCGAGACAGTAAGAGAAAGAAAAGTGTTCCATCCTTGTGTGCTGTAGTATTTTTGGAGCTGAGGAGCGTGGCTAACAGGTTTAACACCAGCCCCACGGCACAGTGTGTGGTCCGGACGCGCTTTAACCATCAGCCGCATCTGTCTGTTAGCGGGTGTAAAGCTTTGCCATGCTTAAATCTGTTCGTTATGTGTAAAAGCAGTGGAACGGCTGCTAAAATCACAATCTCATATAAATCAGAGCTGGCTGTTGTTTATGGTCATCTTACTGAACGTCCTTTTAGTGTTTGTTCTGTTATAAGATTCTTTAAGTCTGCTTATTATTTTTTTTTCATTATATGGTTATTGAAGCATTAAATAAAAAAAAATACAACTATGGGATACGTTATGTTAATTCCAAGAAAAAACTATTTAAACAAAAAAAATCGAATATAAAAACATTTAACATTTAACCAAAGGAAGGTTCTTGTAATATAAATTTTCTATAAAGAATTTCAGCCATGCAACAGATTAGAAATAGTAAGAAATTTTAGGCCAGAAATGGTCCCGAGTTTAGGTTTAATTTAGGGAGAGTATTGTGTATTATTATTAGTAGTTTATGTTCTTTGTGGTATAAGCTGGGTCATGTGTCCTCTTAGAACGTGCTACCCCCACGTACCGCGCACGCGCAAAACGTTTACGTATGGCGTATTTGAACTCTTGCCTAAAATTTTGAGCCACGTCACATTTTGGAAGTTTAATTAAATCAATTCTATTCCTTATAAGATGTAAATATTCTCTTCATTTTATGTGACATAGTTTATTCCAAAAGTCATTTGGAGCCAACGAAAGGGGCTACCCCTGTATCTACGTTGTTTAAGTGGATGGTCATTTTGGGAAATAAGCTTGTATAGTTTAATAATGAAGACATAACAGATTGAACTATTAGTAGCACATCCTGGGTAGGTAGGATAGATTGGTAAAACACCAAATATTGAAAATTGATTCTGGAGAACGCCAAACCAGCCTTAATTTTCTGATTGGGTGGGACGCCTACAGCCCCGCCCCCAAAATCATTTAGTTTCACGTCGATAGGTTCCACATTTATCGGCGGCCCCGTGGCGTAGTGGTCGCCTCACAACAAGAAGGTCCTGGTTTCGATTCCCTGGTGTTTCTGTGCTGGTCACTCTGTTTCTCAGAGTACTCCGGTTTTCCCAAAGAATCCAAAACATTTACGTCAGTTTGATTGACTCTAAATTGCCCATAGGTGTGAAAGTGAGTGTGTAGTTGTTCGTCGGTATGTGGCCCTGCGATCGAGGGTGCTCTCCAGGGTGCAGGGTCCTCTGTGCGCTGGGATAGGCTCCAGCAGACCCCCGTAACCCTGAATTAGTAAATAATCCGGCAAAGAAGATGAATAAATGAAAAGGTTTACATCTTTTAATCCGTGTTTAATGTGCCGCAACCAAGGAACAGAGAAATCCCTGTATTATGGCAGTCATTTGTGTTAAATATTTTCGTCTTGTGAAGCTGTCATAACTTGACGTTTTTGTGATCTCATTTTAAATCCTACACAAACCTAGTGCTTCTTCTGCCCCTGATACACCCTAGAAAACGGCTGTTTCCCTCTACAAGCACAGCTAATTCCCCGTAGTCATCCATTGCCCCAAATCTGACCAATCTACCCGGCTGTTTTAGCCCCCATTTCACACACTTAGCGATTTAAATAATGACGCATCCTCCCTGCCAAAGTTGGCCAGCGGTTGTTAGTACATTCCTGTTTATTCTGCTTACCGTGTCAGAAGTATTTCACGGCCAAAGAGAGGGATATCGTTTTGGTTTGTTTTTTTACTAAAAGGACGCACATGAGCCAGATGGGAGGTTACAGAAGCATACATACAGCCCCAGTCTTGTGCGGCCTGCAGCTATCTGATCTGAACCAAAACGCAGAAAAGCACCCGTGAAGCCATCGCCTATATTGCAGGATAAATGCGAAATAGCAAGAGACTGATGCCATTAGTGCATTGATGAAAAGAATAATAACTTAAAAGATTGAAAAAACACTCGTAACAGGAAAGTGGTAGGGCAGTGTTTAAGGTATTGGGCTACCCACTTTAAGACCAAGCCAGGGTTCCTTAACCCCCAGTTGCTAAGTTGTGTGAAAGGGGATAATGTAAGCTCTAAATTGCGTCTGCAAAATGAAAATAATGTTTGAAATAGCTTGTCAGGTTAGGTAATAAAGTTAATAAAGAAAAACATTTAATTACTTGGAGGGGAAAATGAAGATAAAAGTTGTATAGCGAGGGGGGAAAGAAAAACATATTGATACTCAGCTTTGCTTTGTTTTACTATATGTCACTTTCAGTTGTAAGCCTACATTTTAGCTTGGTAAATACCTGCTAGACACATCTTAAAATGTATTTTTTATTTGAAAAGCTGGTCCAATTCGTTTTTTTATTTATTTATTCATTTTTAGAATTTTTTTAATTACATTTTTTTACATTTTGTCTAGACTGTATTGGGTGTTGGTTTTTCTACCACCCATTTTAATAGGCTTTTTGTTTGTCTCATCGTTTTATTTTTAAAATACTAGCTAGCCCATATCTAAACTCCCATGTTATTAGCTCAGTTTCGTTTTTTCCTACACAACACAATTTTAATTGCTGCCGCTATCTGGATTAATTTATTAATTTATTTTCGCATGTTGAATGTTCATGCTAACGTTCGTCGTGGCGTCGGTTTATTTGAGTTTTTGTCTTAATTTTTTATCTTGTATTAAACGCAGAGAACTACTAAGGGCGTAACCATAGACGGCGTCTGTTTTAATGACCCTTTAGATCATCCATCATCATTTGTCGTATTCCAATTATTCAATTTATCCCATAAGTATCGATATTTAATTTGACCATGCCCTCCAATAAAAAAAACATATTAAAAATCACATACTGTCTAATTCAGTTGCAGTTTAATAGAACTGTTGTTTAAAACAATAGTTCCGAAATAGAACTGACTACATACTGTAAAGACATGTCATTTATTTGGCTTTAACATTGATTGGCCTATAGGGTTTATACTTGATCATATATAGGTTTTTACTTGATCAAATGTTTGAACTTGACATATTTCGTGCGCTTTTGTCGAGCTTGTCTAGACAAGCATAAATGTTTGAGTACATCATGGTTACACACACTTGCACACTCGCGCGCGCACACACATACACGCAAATGTTATCTTCTTAGCAAGAAAACACTGTGTAATGTAGTACATACCTGCACCCTCTGCCTCAAGCTTTCTGAAACATGGGTTACAAACCTGAAAACCATATCTGTTGTATCTGTGTGTGAGAGAGAAAGATAAAAAGAGAAAGAAAGCGAGCGAGCGCACATTAAACAAAGCGGGATAAAAGGAAAGAGGGAGAGAGAGAGCACGCATTTGGGCAAAACAGGATGAAAGGAAAGTATAGTTCTTTCGTCCCTAATTTTACAGGTTATGACGGTTTAGTCTGTTGCCATAGGCAAAACAGCGTGATAAAATTGTCATCTTAAAACAGTGGGTAAATAACTTTTCTATTTCGATGGATTAATATCCTTAGTAAGTCTTTGACAAATACAGTCACATCAGCACGCAGGCTATACAATATTAGGAGAAAAACCGTTGAGGTATTATAAATTCACAATAACAATCATTTATCAATCAGTGCAGGCTGTAGCTTTGAATAGGTCTGAACCTTTTTTAAAGCAATTATTATTATATCTTTCACTATTGGGCTTTAAATTATTTTATGTTGCTAGTACATTGCTTGTATGTTCTTAAAAACGCTAATTTTTCAGCTAATCAATATGCTAAATATTTATTTCAGCCCAATACGAATTTTCATTCTATTCCCCTTCAATTTCTTAAATTACAGCACCGCCAAATGAACAATGAAATATAGCATTACTTTACTATGCAGGGAAATACAAAACCACTGACTGTTTTCATAGTGTGAATATTGTGAGATTTCCTGGCGGCTGTTGAGGTTGACCTCAGGAAGACTTGTTTAAGAAGACATGGCAGCCTATTCATACACACTTAATACATGTTTATTAAAAGAAGAAAAAATATATCTAAAGATATAACATATAAAAGTGTTTATTCCGGCAAAACATGTCTGAAAATCCCAAGTAGAAGGCTACAACTGGTATTTTGATAGTCAGGTTACTCGAGTCCCACAGTAATGTCTACTTCTCTTTCTGTAGACTGTAATAAAGCAGCAATCTTGCATTTCATCTGATTACCTGTATAACAAGTAGCTTACACTCGTTCCATCTGGTCAAATCTTTGGCATAAGACTTATGCATTTGCAAGTCTGATAGTCTGATGGAAGTATAAAATGTAGTAGTTATCCTTTTAATTACAGAAATAAAACACAGACAGATTGACAAAGGCCCGTGATCGAAAGTGATAAATGTGTTAAAAGTAGATGCTATAATGACACTGATTAGCGGCTACTTAATACGAGTTTTTCCCAAGCTTCCTTTAGACACGTCGGTGTCCAGCGTTTCCATACGTTTTAATTGTCAGTAAAAACTGTTGTTTTCTGCCTCTTTCCTGCTCTGCTTCAGTCACTGTCGTCTTGTATAGTGGTGGTAGAGTGGTTGTACAATCCCTGCGCCATCAAATGCAGCGCCAGTGAGTTTTTGTAACCGTTGGCCTTTTTTATTTTGGCGCGTTTGTTCTGAAACCAGATTTTAATTTGCGACTCATTGAGGTTCAGCTCGTGTGCCAGTGTCTGCCGCCGCTGCTCAGAGATGTAGCGGTTCAGCTGGAACTCCGCCTTCAGCCGCTGCAGCTGTTCGTTCGTAAACGCAGTCCTGGGCCGCTTATTCTCCGTCTCGCTCTTCTTCCTCTTCAGCCTGCGCGTCCTTGGGCCTGGTGTGAAAACAAAAATAATACGAATCCATGAATATTGAACAGAGTACTAAGCACGTCTACGCAGACGGTTGCTTTAAAATGTTACCCCCCCTCCAATATTACTATATAATAAACTTTTACGCATGTCTAACCATCCATCTAATTGTTTTAATTAAAAGAACAGTGCCTGAAATAATAATAATGAAAAAAATACATTTTATATACTTAATTTCTCATATTTCTGGTAGTAGCTAGATTATACTACATTTCGATTTCGTCGTAAAGTGTGAAATACACGATTTATGATGTGTCTATTTGCGGTTTTTAAAAATTAATTTATTTAAATGCCCTCTCCTGTATTCCACTGGCTTGCTTATTGTATAATAATTGTACTCACATGGATAAAAACGCATTAGGCTATAAACATTTCCTTCTCTCTAAATGAATTAAATTTCTATTAACTAAAATACTCACAGAAAATATTAACATATTATACTTGGTAAATTACTTGGTAAGTCAGATTTCAAATCATTTAAAAGCCGATCTATTATTTAGCATCTTATTTATCTTTAAATGAACATTTCCTAGTGTGCGTCATAAAATGCATTCCACTTTCCCTACATTGATCCTCTTAGCTTTTACTTACATGTAACTTGAACTAAACTGGAGCTGTGACTAGTTGCGATTTCAGCGTCTCCTAAATTAATTTTATTTATGTCCATCACATTGCCGTCTTAGTTGCTGTTAACATAATATAGATGTTTCTCAGTAACTGCATTTTCTTATATATACCTGTTAATGAGCTACAGGGGACTAAAACCGCCAGAATTCATGATAGGAGCTAGAGGTTACAGTAACTTTTATAGATGATGTGTTTTTACTCGTTAAATTACGAATTAGTCATCTAAACAAAACATATCTTATACAGAATTGAGTTTCACCTCATGCTTTTATTTGCTGGATATCGAGTTAACGATGATAACGGATAACATACTTTCTATGCAAACCAATACTTTTTAGTGCCTTAAATTAACTTTTATTCTAAAGGTATTGCCTGTAGCACAGGAAAAGAAAGACGAATGAAAAACTTTTTTATGAAATACATTTAATTATTTCAACATTATTAGCAACAGCTTCCGTTTTCAACAATAGTCACTAATTATTTTTAAATTATATTATAATAATTATAAAAAAAATAATAGAATAGTTTAAAATAAATACACCAGCTGTTTTCCCAGTTATTATTTAATGAAGAATTGAATAAAAAATAATTTATCTATGAACTTTGGAACAGTCTTTATAAAATCCTGCCTGAAACAAGCATGATCATTTTGTCTCAACATTATTTTTAATTTAAAATTAAAAATTTACTAACGATATCTAGCACATACGACTATAGCTTTCCCTACACTGTTATTGGATGATTCATAATATTATCAGTTCAGTGTGTATAGACCAAGGCTTATTAAGACAAAGCAGTTGCTCTTCTAAAATTAGACCTTTATTTATGGTGCGAAGACGCACAAAAGCCTTGAACCTGTGTAGTGTGTTTGGTTAGGGTTAAAAAAGAACTAGTTTTTATTTGTAATTTGTCACTATGTGGATTTTTTTCGAGCATTGATATAACAAACATTTTACAGTACAACCTTTTGTATTGTGGCGGTCCTAATATATTAGGATTAATCTGGTCACGTTTTTTTTATCCAGACCAATATTTGACGAGTCTTTAGATACAAGCAAAAAAACGAGAGCTGTCAGTAAATGTGCAATGTAACGAACCTTAACTCATACTCTCTGGAAACGATTATTACTATTGTTAATATGCATCTAAATTGTGTTTATTATTAAAAGATATTCGTGAAAATTATTTCTATTATTATTAATGTACTTTTAAAAAATTGCAGGCGATATAAAAGTGAAGTTAAAGCCCTACCAGGTACATTTTTGAAGCGTGTAATATAAATTTGCCCGTTAACCGAATAAAAATCTAAAAATAAAAATAATGTTTATATTACGTAGAATATAGTGGGCCATTTTAAGTAATTATAAAAAAACCTGTACATCATTTTGGCAAATATAATAATGTCTAAAAACATTTAGGATCAAACCTAATGGCAGGATGACACCAACACAACCAGTCGGTAATTAATCTTGATTATTAATGTTTGATGTTTTAGTATGCCTATATTTCTCAATAGGATTTATACGTTATCACTGAGCGATGCATATTACGAGGTTACAAATTTTAACACTTCGTTTAACACGTTTTGACGGTATTCCCAAAGGAATGGTTTTTAGTACACCGAGCCTAGGAGCGCACCTAACTATATTTATTTATAATTTATTCACAACAATGTCATAATTATTTTACAGTAATACCGTATAGATATTTAGTGGTATCATTCTCCAAACAGTTGTTTTGTAAACAGCTTTAAGGTCTCTTTGTCTTACCGGACGAGGGCCGGTCTGAATATCTGGTGCAGTAAACCCAAGCGGGCCAAAGTAAAGGGTCTTTACCACCCGCCGCTTCTCCGCTACCGTGCTCTGTACCGGATGCCGATTCTCTAGCATGGTCTGGCGTGGTAGCTCTGTTTGACTCGCTCGCACTTGATTTTCCCTGGCTTGATGGCGACGAGACCGTGGAGGAAGTGCATGAGGAAGCGCTGTCAGTCGAGTCTGGGCATGGAATTCCGGGCGGCGCGGGCCTATCCTGCCCGCCCCTGTCAGAGTCATTAGGTCGGTCCCTGGCTCCTGTTCCTGAATCTTTTTTGCAGCCAAAGTCAGGCCGAAGTATGTCATCAATGAAAAAGTTAGTGGTCCTGTGAGCTGGATGCAATGCTGGCTGCAGCAGAGGCGGCGGGGGAGAGCCCAGGCTCAGGGACAAAGACGCACTGTCCGCTTCACTGGCAGAATCGTGCGGCTCTTCCATGATTGGCGACTGCTCTGTTTACCTTCGTTTTCTAATAGTGGCACCAGTCGGGTCTGAAACGTACTATGAGCTCCTAAAGGTAACAATGGATTGAGGAATGTTCGTTGAGGTGCGTTATCTAAAACAACGCTCTAATAGCTTGAGCGGATTGGAGCGCATTTTACAAGTCAGCTCGTCGACACGCCTCGGAAACAAAGTCTACGCGTGCTCGCGGCATCCGTGTTTTGACAGGACTGACAGCGCATGGTGCGCAGCTTTCCCTCACCCTTCGCGTCCGCTTTACAATTTATGACACTGAGGCAGTCATAAACCCTGTTAGCCAAAGCAGAGCTCTCTCATTCCTGGACACACTTAAGCCGGAAACAACGTCAACTCACTCTTTTTTGGGAGCCTATCTATGAGCGAGACATTCTCTGCCACGTGTGTTTCTGTCCAATGCTGAGTGTCTTCTTTTAGTTCAAAGCAGAGGCACTCAAAGCATTTAACTTGGAAGGCTGTAGAATTTTTATATAATATAATATAATATAATATAATATAATATAATATAATACAATATAATATAATACAATATAATATAATATATAAACATACGTTTCAAGGTCTAATACTAATCATAATATAATAATAATAATAATAATAACGATAATAGCCTTACACACTTAATAGTGACAGTAAAGTCTAATGACCGACTCCTTAAAATCGTTACGTTGATAACTATGATAACTATGCAAAGCTTCTTGTTGTAAGCCATTGTAAGCCTGAGCATGTCTGAGAACTCTATCCACAGCACTTTTTGCTAAAAGGTAATTAAATACTAATTAGGACCCCGAGACTTGCCCATTTTGTAAGTGAGGTCCATTCAGGCGCTTAATGGCCGAACAGCCTGCTATCTCGCCTGCAGGAAGCGCATTGAGGGCGTCGGTGAGAGATAATTAATAGGTTTTAATTACTTTGCATTCAGCGCGATCAGCTCGGCGTTCATCATCGGGAGCGGGGACGAGCTTCTGCTGCACACACACGCTCCCTACTAACCTGGGGTTCATTGAGACAACATTTATATACTGCACATGATTGACATTAAAGCGTTCAGTGATTAATTTTAGTGCAGCAAATAAAAACATGATAAATGGCGTTTTCAAGGCGGATAAAACTTGTTTAATGTGCAGCCTAATATGCGGCCCGGTTTAACTTGTTTTGATGATAAATGACAAAATTGTTGGGAATTAAATGCAAATTCAGATCTGTGCTATTGGCTGTAATGTAAATTATGTCTGAAATTTATTTTAATGACGTTTCACGCACAGATAGTTTATTTAATACCAATAAGGTATTGATGCATATCATATTGGTATGATGCGTTCCAAAAAGATATAAAAATGTATAATATAAATAAATATAAAAGTCACAGGCGACATATAGGCTAAAGTAAAACTGGCTTGCATTAGAACGGTCAGTTTTTTACTTAAATTGCCACAATTTCTATAGTTCGTTCATTTATTCATCTTCTATATATGTTTATTTCTGAACCCGGCATCACGGGGTTCTGCTGGAGCCTATCCCAGCGCACATAGGGTGAAAGGCAGGGGGGTACACCCTG
>JAOTQW010000038.1:8528114-8540967 GCA_026260075.1 Sisor rabdophorus | reverse complement strand
CAGAAAGACCCTGTGCCCAGGATTCGAACCCAGGACCTTCTTGTTGTGAGGCAACAAGACCACAAACCACTACGCCACCGCGTCGCACCAATGTTTTAATTATAATTGTTAAATTATATTCAAATCTTTATACATCATTATTGTTGGACCAAAGGGGATTATGCCAATGATTACATTTAAGATTAGCTAGTGATGTTTGCCAAAGCTTGCGCTTTCATGATTTTTAATTGGTTTGGGAAACACTTGAAAACAGATGAAAGTAATTTCTGTTTACTTAGATCTAAGTATATTTATTTACTTTTAATTTTTTTACAAATGTCCTTGAAAAAAACTTTTTATATTTAAATACATTATTGTGGGGAAGCCTCTATATATAGTTAGAACACATTATACCTGCATTACACCCAGGGGGAAATATGTTTTTAGAAGGTGCGAAACATAGAAGAATTTGGTGTCTCCTGAGCTAAAACATTTACTGCTAATACATTTATGAATTTATTTACTTATTACGTAATTTGAGGTTGAGGAAACTTGAGTACCCAGAGTGAACCTCGTAAGTACAGGGAGAACATGCAAACCCTGCACAGAAAAGCCCCTGCCCGGAAATCGAAACTGGGTCTACGTGCAGTGAGGCAACAATACTAAGCACTAAGCCACTGTGCTGCACTATAATTTGTTATTCCAGCAATTATTTTAACAACTTAATTGATTTAAGAACAGATAACTAAGACAAATGGGTCCAAAATCTACATACAGCAAAATCTTCAGCTACATTTTATTTATTGATCAGCTGTTTAATCATGATGAGTCAGAAAAAAAATATTTCCATACAACTTCTCAAAATGTGAAGGAAATATCACTGTCACAGGGTTTTTTCGGATAACTCCTTAAATTATACAACTTGAAGGAACTGAAAGTGGTTGATGAACTTGACCATATTTTTTGTCTAAAGGTTATGCACTGCAAAAACTCTTATCTTATATCTAGTCCAAAGATCAGATTATCAAAGAAACAGATTATGATTTGCAAGTTATTTGCAGACATTTTTAACTTTAATTTATATGATAGCGGTGCGGTGGCGTAGTGGTAATGGTGTCACCTAACAACAAGAAGGTTCCAGATTCAATAACTGGGCAAGGCGTCTTTTACATTCTAAACATGTACATTAGGTACACAAATGACTTTTTGTGTCAATTGTTTATTAGGTGAGGTTGCAGGTTTTACCCTGAGTTTGATATTAAACTACTAAGGCACTAAAAGTCTCAGCCTCATACATAATGCTCACGAACTGTTGGCATGCCAAATAGATATTGTTTATAAATATGGAAGCTTCTCAGAAGTTTATCTGATTAGTTGTGTTTACAGAATTTCCCAGGAGATGCCACTTTTTTTAACAAATCCTTCTTAAAGATTTATTTTATTATTGAAAAAAGGATGGCATTATTTTCACAACTGTGACAATGACTGGCTAAGTACATACGGTATTGCATGTTGTAATACACCTAAACATGACAGTAAACAATTAATTCAGACTGTCTGCTCTTGTGAATCAGGTAATGTACACAACTAAATCTCAAATTTCAATTTTATCTGCTGTTAATGATGTCAGGACTTTTTTAGATGTTTGTTTACCTATTTTACCTTTATTGGTTGTATGAATGGGTGAAATGGGGAAGAGATAGGTGGGATGTACTATAATTATTAAATGTCTGTTTTTTCATACATTTCTCTGTGTAGCAGACAACTTTACAGTGAATATAGGGTTGTATGAATGGTCTGTTCAGTGTTGATAAGTCACTTTCTTTCTATAATTCAAAGACATAGCCGTCTGGTCCAGTTAAATATAAAAATGATAAATTCTAATATGACTCAACACTGCACATTTTATTTCCTGTGCTGCAATCATGCCAAGTCTTTTTCGTCATGGGTGTGTGTGTGTGTGTCTGTGTGTGTCTGTGTGTGTGTGACTAAAAATGAGTATGCACAGTTTATTAGTATTATTTAAAGTGTCATTATATACAAGGACTTTATGTCATTATATAAAAGCACATTATAATCAAAAGACATGATTTGCATTCCAACTTGCTTCTGGCCATGTGTCATGTGCCTCCGTTTCCCTTTATCTCTTCTGTAGTTGAGAATTTAACATGACATTGTATGTGTGTGCTGCAGGGCCAGTCTGCAGTGAAAGACAGTGTGTGCTTGTGTTTGTATGTGTATATTAGGGGGGGACAAAAGAGAGGGCGAGAGAGATAAAGAGAGAAGCTTGTTTGTCAGGCCTAATTGGACTGACCTATTTCCTGTATAGAAAGCAAATCAGGGATTATCAACAAAACATGAGAGCAAACCTTAATCTAAGAGGTGAAAGAGAAACAAGGACAAAGAAAGTAGTTGTATAGTTGTATAAATGTTTGGAAATCCTTTAAATTCTAATAAAGGTTTCATTTGTACTTCTCATTCTCCTTTTATTCGGGGCAAGTGTGTGTATGAGTGTGAAAGAATAGCACTTTGGTCTGTCTTTCCAGATCAGAAGGTTCGGCCATCAGTGTAGGACGCTGAATGGGGCAGAAGCAGTGTTGTGAAGTGTGTGCTGTTGTTTTATCTGTTGTGACAGCAGTTAAATGTGGTGCCTGTCACTGTTAGTTTGCAGATGTCAGACAGATCCATAAGACACACCTGTGTCCTCTCTCACACACAAAGGTTCACGCCATCAACCAAGCTGAATTTAAAAGTAAGCACGAAACCATTCTTTTGCTTCCTCGTTTAGCGTCCTTTTTCACTTCTTGCTTTTCTTTAGTTTAGTTTAATATATTCCGAAGGTAGTATCAATTGTATGGTAATGGTAATACTCTTGCTTATTATTTCAAACATATACTTAATTATTCCTTAATTAGTTGTTTAATGTTTAACATTTTTTAGACCCAAAACAGCTTTCATAAGACAATGTCTTGATACAGATAGTAAGGTACATAAAGAAAATTAAGATGGTGCGGAAGAAGTTAGGCTTGTACAAAGCTCTGATCTAATCCGTACCGATCACGACTGAGATTTAAAATTTACCATCAGTGCCAGATATTACATTATGTTTCAAAATCTAATGCAATAATAAAGGAACAAACTCACAATGTTAAAATAAGCCCAGTTGTTAAAGAGAGAGAGAAAAGATGGAGGAGTGTGTCAACCTTTGCGTCACTTATGCCTGAGTGTAAAGCTATGAATGAGTTTGCTAAAAGTGTTAAAGTTGATTTTCTACCTTTGCTAATATAATAGCTACATTCTAGACTTGAGCCTACTAATGAAGCACACACAATTAAAACCTCTCAAGCTGTCGTTTATTTCATTCATTTTTTTAGACAAGCACTCTTACACAGTAAGCTCTACTGTGACTAATTACTATAATAAAACTCTAAAGGAAGTTAAGAGAGGTCAGCAGCACTGGCCTTTAGCTAATGAGAGCTGTGGTATCTGGGGACCAAGAGCAGGTGGAGATCAGCCACAGACACACAAACACACCAAACGCACACACTGGGTTCTGCAGAGTTCAGCCCTAGGCACATGTATAATTCATACAGCTCTGTCTTTAACTGTGATTGACAGGTCCCAGTACCACTAACCAGCCTCATACCTCCACACCTGGACCCCTAAACATATTTGATTTAAAATTGATTGTTAATAATCCATAGAGTAAAATAGTCTAGTCATAAAAAAATATAGTATAAGCTATAAATTTCTAATATTAAAATAATTTGGAAAAGGTTAATAGTTTATGGATCATTTAACAAGGTGGTGCTGGCATTCAAATACACCACTTTTCAGTTAGCAGTCCAAAAAGTTAACCATTGAGCTACCACCTCCACACCTCAACTAGCTTTATCCATTAACACAACAAAGCCAAGGGGAGTAGAAAGTTTGACTTTTGATGATTTTTATTATGAAAAAAAATGTGTGTGTGTGTGTGTGTGTGTGCGCTTGCTAAGGGACATGCAGCTGTGACCACAATAAATGACCACAGGCCACAGACTAATTTTATATTTAAACAGAGAGCCTCTTACACACATATCAACAGCAGCAGGACATTTGGCATAAACTATCCTTTAGCAGTTATATTATATATATTCGAACAAGCAACTATCCTAACTTTAAACGTCAAACAAAATGTTAGAAACCATTTAATAAGAGTTGTTAAAACATGCATGTTTTTTTACATGGATACAACACAATTGCTAACTTTTTCCTTGTTTTATGACACTTCAGTTATTAGGCATTGTAGCAATGCAGCATTAGTAGCAATACAATGGGTTTTAAGTTTTCATGCCTTTTTATTTTAACATGACACCTTTTAAGCTGGAAACCAGACTTAAAAATAAGACCTGCTTCACTTCTTAAATTTAGTTATATTTAAATAAGATTTATTAAATTTAGCAAGACATATAATATGCAAGATAATTTCATACTTTTGGATCTAAACATTTTTTAGATAATGATTATACCAAAACCATCAATATATGAATGTAGCAAGAAATACTCTACACTAGCTAGATTTCAATGTTATGAATTGGCAGCAGATACGTAGCTCAGGGTCATGGCGGTCTACATATGGCGAGAGGCAGGGATACACCCTGCCTGCACAGGTTGCCAGTTCATTGCAGATCCACATTCACTCACATTCACTCCTATGGGCAATTTAGAGTCACCAATCAATGAAAGTGGAGTACCCGGAGGAAACCCCCAAGTGGGGGGAGAACATGCAAACTCTGCACAGAAAGACCCTGTGCCTAGGAATTGGGCCACCGTGCTGCTCCACTAAACAACATGATTAGCTAAAACATAGTTTATATAATGTCCACAATCTACGCCCCGACAGACAATGCCCTGTTGCCCTCTGGTGGTCTCTGGCCTATGTGGTCCTCATGGCCTCTGGTCTATGTCCCAAATATTCTTGATGCATAAAAATACAACACTAAAGCCACTTCTCCCTATTTAATAGAAAATTTAATAATTATATACAGTATTGGCACCATGAAAAGATCAAAAATTTTTAAATATGTGACTCTCGTTATTGTTTTCTATAGGCAAAAACCTATATAGCACTATAAAGCACTTTAGGAAAAAAATTCACCTAACTGAATAGAGTACAGATTTACAACAGCCATGCAGCAGTGTGGAAAATGGTGAATTGTGGACCTTTATGATGTTTTGTCAGGATGATAAGAAACTATTCACGCATGGATCATAGTATGAAGACACACACACAGACACACACAGATCTAAGTGTAAAATACAAAGTGTGGTGCAGGCCTTGGGGTATGACAGCTTTTGATGATGGATATTTTAGAACTCCAAAATGGCCTATTATGTAAAAGACTCATGAATAGAAATGAGACGGTTGGTAAGGAAGTACGATAAAGGGATAGACAGAGAAAAAAAATAGGGAAGCCAGGATTATAGGTGAGGGGATCACCAGCGACCTCTGTGCTGCTTCAGTCTTTTGTCTGATTTACTTTCCCATTATCAGCCACAATTCAATAGTCTTGATGGCTAATTTCAAGCCTGGCTCCTTTAATGTCGAAACTACAGTTGGAAAGTTATAGTCTTACTGATCACCCAGCAGTTCATATAAATATGGTAGCTGGTCCCAGGAGTGTGGCCTTTTGTTATTGGTGACCAAATGTCTGCATGACTGACTGGTTGTCCTCAAAATGCTGTAAACACACTGTACTGTAAAGTCTGTACTAAAAAAAGGGAAAATCATTTTATAGGCCTGATGACTATTTTCAAAGGAAGTCACTGGCTATTGTAAGGTAATAAGTTCAACTTAAAGACCACCAAGCTGAGTGGGCCTTTAAACTGCTTAAGTTTTGAGAAAAGTAATGTAAACCTAATTTGTGTTAAATATAATATAAAATTAAATTTTCTAGGTTCTATTCTGAATATACTTCCTTTTTTTTCTACAAGGGTGTAATAGGTGCCTTGTATTGGCCTGTTGCCTCAAACGATATTACAACTTAGTTTATGAAGTAGACTCAAAAATTCAGAAAACAATGATTAATAATTTACTAATACCATTAACAAATTTGTTTTTAATTAAACGAAACTATTTTCAGTGTTTTATAGCTATGCTTTATGACAAAAACCGTAAGCTGTAAAATGCTAAAAAGCTCAACAATCAACTTTGAAGCACTTTTGTACGTCGCTCTGGATAAGAGCGTCTGCTAAATGCTGTAAATGTAAATGTAATGTAAAAAAAATGTAAACATTTCTTGAAAATGTGTCTTTATATAACAATTATACAAACAGTAGAGAAGAAAAGCCTTATTATCAATAATTATTTATTATATACCTACAATATATTCATTGTTGTCCATTCATCTATCTGTGAAGGGTCTTGTATGGCATATAGATTATTTTATCCTTGCTATTGCTGTAGTTACAGCATCCTACAATCAATTTACATGGTTATCATCATGCCTTTTAACAGATTATCAAATGCAATTGGAATGGATACATATTTTACCACATAATTTATAGAACAAATTAATATTATCTTACACATTTTTGTCTGAAGATTTTTACTTAGAAAAATTCACTATAATGCTTATGAATGTGGAGGTTTAGTGGAATTACCCCTTTACTAAAAAAACCCAAAACTTATTTTGTGCTAACAAAGTGGAAAAATGCTTTTGTGATTACTCAGCTCATTAACTATAACCGAAATTGTACACATGTGAGTAATGAAAGAGTTATGAAATATTCAACCTTATGTTGCAAATTTGGCAAATCAATAATACACATAAAAAATATAAAAAAAACAAAACCAAATTTTAATTTTAATGCTGCATGTTCGGGAGGAACAATATATCTGCTATAGATTAGAACAATGCATGAAATAATCTACACAATGTAAAGTATATGTCACCAAGTGTTTAATAAAAACTAATCTGTTCCCTGCCAGAATATTGTTAGGATCAGCAAAGTGAAATGTCAGATATTCCCCTGGTACTTTGCATTTGATTTACACTCGGGACTGTAGCTAAATCAGCTGACCGCAAACCTGACAGAGTAAATCATATGCCATTTCACAACAGTATCAATTCTGTGGAGAGAGAGAGGGAGAGACAGAGAAAATGGTATCTATATAAACATGAACTAAAGAATTATTGTGGTAAAAGGTATGCATTTTATTAGATAAAGAAAAATGTGTTCATACAAATAATAACTGAATAATAATAAGTGCAAGGGAGGGCATTGGCGTAGTTGTTAGCACTGTCGCCTCACAACAAGAAGGTCCCAGGTTTTATTCCCGGCCAGGAGGGTCTCTCTTTTTGCAGAGTTTGCATACTCCCGGTACTCCGGTTTTCCTCCCACAGTTCAAAAACATGTACATTAGGTTGATTAGTGACTCTATATTGCGTATAGAGATGAGTCTGATTGTACGTCTATATGTGGCCCTGCGATAGACTGGCAACCTGTCCAGAGTGTACCCCTGACTCTTGCTCTATGTGTGCTGTCATAGGCTGCAGCATTTAGGAAATAAGCGGGTATAGAAGCTGAATAAATGAATGAATGAATGGATAACTGCACTATTTTACCTGCTTCAGTTCTAGAGCAGATAGTAATCAACATTTCTATCAACAACACAAATCAATGATGCACATTATTAGAAATCAGTTTTCAGGTAAAGCAGGAACATAAATAATTGGTACTGGTCTATATGATTTATGTTTAAGGCTGCCAGATTGGATTGAAAATCACCAAACCTGAGAAAACAATTTGCTAGGCCAAACTGCAGTGTCATTCAACAATCATGGGCGTGGCCTTGGTATGTGTGGCAACACAAAAGTGGAAATTAATAACACTGGATAAATCTTTTTAATTCTAGGGTTTATACATATAATTATGTACTGCAGTTCCAACTCACTTACAGTTTTCATTATATGATGCACTCAAATCACATGCCACAAAAAAGAACATCTCGAAAATGACAGGGTTGAAATGCATCTGATTAGTGTTCTTATGTATTTATGCCATCTCACCACAAATGATTTTGGCCAGCTTCTCCTTTTTAATGAGATCTTCTCTGGTGTAGGAACTTTAGTCTCATTAATTTCTGGACACACCTCATATGCAATGTTATTTATACAGTATATGTTCCTCGAAAGCAATGTTTTAATAAATAATCGGTTAAGTCATCTTAATCATGCTGAAAGCCCATAATTATTGCAATGTTATGGGAAGTGTTAGCTCTGTGGTTAAGGTGTTGTACTGCTAATTAGAAGATCAGTGTTCAATTCCCACCACAACCAGGCTGCCACTGATGGGCCCCTTAGCAAGGTTCTTACTGCTCAGTTTTATATAAGTTATATGTAAGTTTTATATAAGTTAAATGTAAATTGCGCTAGAAAAGGGTAACAGGAACAGTTATGTGAAAGATAAACTTCCAGTCGTAATGTAAAGAATGATAATCTAAAGAAACACACACAAACATGTCTGTCCAGTATCAGTACCAAAAAATAAGCTTAATAGAATGTGTGAATAGATTTGTATGTACATGATGTGATTAAGCTATTAGCCCTTTTTTTGTATTTTTACTAACCCAATTTGTGTGGTTTCAATGTACAAACACTGGGAAAATCTTACTAGTCTGCAACTTTTGTTTGCAAATTAATGTATTTTTAAGATGACAGATAAATGAAAAACAATGACTATATATATATATATATATATATATATATATATATCCAACCTAATTTACTTAAATCAAATCAGTTTGCATTTAAAACTATAAAAATGTAAAACATTTATACATTTCTGACATTTGGGACATGTTAACTACAGCGACTTGTATTTATCTAATATTTTTAAAATGGTCTTGCTTGAGGGCCCAGCTTACACTTTCTTTTTACAAATGAGCAATTGGAGATTAAGGGTCTTGCTTACTGGCCCTGCAGTGGTAATTTGGTGGTGCTGGAAATTGAACCTCGATCTTCCATTTAGCAGTCCAACACCGTACCCATTAGGCTTCATCTTCTCCTAAACTGAAACTATAATTCTACAAATTTAGGCATATATTCAGATTATTTAGAAGAGTAAATATAGTTAGAAATATCTACAAGGTTTCACAAATTTACTGGTGATAATAATGGGGTGTAAGTGAAAGCACAGTTATTAAAGGAGACTTTTTATGCAGCTGTCTGCCAGTAGGGGTTAGAGGTCAATCTCTCAGTTGATCAGATCAATGATTGGTAGCCAGGTTGGTCTTGCGCCAAGGCTCACAGTGCTGGAAACTTGACAGCTGGTCCAGTCAACATAAACTGTAGCAGCTCACACACACAAACACACAAAAACATGCATACATGCTCTTTAATATTACTACATACACATCAATACAGCCTGAGTCATTGTTTTTCATTTATCCTTTACTTATTTATTGCAAGGTACATCAAAAACAATATTTAGCAATCTTAATTTTAGACCACATTTAGACAGCATGTATTGCATTTTTAAAAATCTGCTGTTGTAATCCTGATGTACTTACGATGATTTATCATTTTGATAAATGAAAATTAAAGACAACATTTATTACATACAAAGAAACAGATATAAAACATTATTTATTTATATACCTAAATAAATCTTAACAGTGCAGTGTATAAATTCTGCTACAGGACAAATACATTATGATACTAGCAATCATCAATATCCTACACAGATCTATACTAAAACTTATACATTGTCCTCATAACCTTGATTTGACAGTTAGTTTGATTACATGTCTAATACACACAACACAAACAGGCTAAACAGCAAAAAACCCAGTGCTGATCGCAAAACCATTGCTTCAATAAACATTTTTCCCATTGAAGGTTATAGAAATGTATACTGTGACCTGGAATGTCCTTAATGACAAGTGTACATCTTTAAAGCTGATGCTAGCTTTATTGACACTCTATTAATATTTTTGAGTAATTTGAGTTTGATAAAAAATAAATGTGAATGCTGATTAAACAACATCTAGGAATAATAACACAATAACCTGTGTTGTTTCAGGTCTCTTTTGTTCTGGTGGTTCAAAGTAACAATACTATTAAAGAGACACCCAAATTATTAACTCAAAAATAGGTTAGAATTTTAATCTTAAAAAAGGTTGTGGCTACATTATTTTACAAATTGTTAAACTAAATTACCAGTAAATATTACTATAATTATAAAACTGCTTTTAATTTTTGGTGCCTACCAGAAAAACATTTAAGCATATCTTTAAATTCACAAAGGTAATCAGTAACATACATATTCAACCGTACATTTTTTTCTTTGAACATTAAATGATGGTGTATTTACCATAAATCCTAAAAAAGAAATTTTAAAAATTTTAAACTTTCATACATTCAACACAGGGTTTATGGTTACTGCTAAACAAATAAAGTGCAATGTGCCATTACTGTAACAAACATATAAGTATAGAAATTATAGTGTGCTTAAAGACACACCAGCCTACTATCTCTACTCAGACCCTCTGCATTTTCCAATGTTTTGTTGTGGCCATAAAATGTACACACAAAGTGCTGGTGTTAAGTTGCACTGGGGACTTTGCTGTGTGGTAAAAAAAACCCAATTTCAAACATTAATTTCTCAATGGTTTTTGTTTATATTGTTATCCAGGCAGTAATAGAATACCTCCACAGAGACAGAGGAATGAAGCAGTAGACTGGAGCTTCAACCTGTGTTATTGTCAACTCGATAAATGATTATTCACTTCACTGTCTGTTTTTGTGCTTTAGCTCAATCCGGATACAGTATAAAGCCAGAAAATGTGCTGTATTTGTTATTGTTTCCACCATGTGCTTTCCCACCATCCAACTTTATATATATCTCGTCTCCCGACTCCAGATGCAGCACCACGCTGTTGCTTGCGTAGTCATAGTTCTGGTCTGCATCTTGGGCAATGGCACTTGCTCGAACCTGTTCACCAACAAAATGTCACATGAGAGCTGGTACATGTGCATCTGCAGTGGGAGTGTATATGTCTGGGTGTGTATATGTATGGGTGTGTAAACATCTACCAATAAAAAATGTTTTAGCTACCGGAGGATATAGGTACTTGAAAGAGACACTAAATATTTAAGCCCAAAACCACGAATAACAGACATATTCACTTTATGTTCAAACAATTTCAGTCCAGTTGCATGTGGATTTGAAATCCACTTTGGGATAAAGGTTTGGGATTAAATTGTCCTGTTGTGATAATAAACCCTAAATATTATAGTATGTACTTTACAAAAAATAGAGATTTTGCTTTGAAATAGCTTAGTCATAAAAAACATATAAAATATATTTATATTTAAAATAACTGCAGAATTGATGTTCAGCTGTAGTCTACAGTTGTGGTTTAATTAGTTAAAGATTTTCAAGGTTATGCTTTTTCCGATCAGTTTTGTTAGGTGTTTATATATGTTAGTTTTACGCATATCTAAAGACTTAAAGACTTTTACCTGCCCGTTTTTGCATAAGTCTGCCCACATACTGGTTCCGTCTCCTCCGCGCATCAGCACATGATAATTAAAGAAGTAAATTCCAGACACCTGGCATGTGAACTTGCCAGTGGAAGGATCGTAGTGGTTACCAAGATTAGTCACCACATCATCGAAACGGAGCACCTCGTAACCTTCGTGCGGGTTTTTAAGCCCGACATAAAAGGCAATCTTGACATTACCAAACGCCGAACCAAATTCTCCAGTTTCTGTCCGAGCCGTTCCTTGTGGACCTCCGGTAAACCCTATTTTTCCGGGCGGCCCTTTAGGTCCGGGGGGACCAGGTTCACCTGGAGGACCTCTGGGTCCAGGCTTCCCTGGGCGTCCGGGTTCACCTTTACTCCCGCGGGAAAAAGACGGAGGAGGCGGCGGTGGGATGGCACCGAGGTCCTGCATGACTTCCATCGCCGCGTCGCTCGCTTTTGGACTGTACGGGTCACAGATCATGCGACAGGTGCCCATCATCTCGTAGTGCGCGGAGATGGTTGCGCTCTGGATCAGCAGGGGAATAGCGACAAGTAGCAATACCAACATCACGACCAAACCTAGCGCCGCGCCGACCAACCGATTCCTCCGCAGCACCTGGCAAGCTCGCGTTAAAACGCTGGCGTGGTTTTTGGGGGCAATCTTGGAACGCTGCAGCCGCGAAGACAAAGTGATACAGGGAAAGATAATAAAAAAGGAAACAAAGGTAACAGGTGGAGAAGGTACTTATCAGTCTCGAATGGATTGTTAAAGCATGGATTTGTCGTAACCTTTAGATGACCGGATGCTGATTTGCGTGGTGCCACTCTCGCTTATATTTCATAGAGTTTACAGAGAAACTCGGCACTGGTACAGCTGTAATGCGCGCTGCAAGCTCCAGACCAAACAGAAGATACACCGTAGACGTGCTGACGTAACCAGCGCAGAGCAAATTACTCGCTGCAGTTAGAATTAGTGACTCTGGGATCATTTTTACCAACCCAACGTATGAATACCATTCGTCACTTGTTCTGGAGATTATAGAGATCAAGGAGAATTAGTGACACGCACCGCTGCTTATTTGGACACCAACAGTAATCCTAATACTGCCCTTTCATCTCAGCTTTGTCTAATTCCTTAATACTCTAAGACCAAGTGTAATGTTTGTGCATGATTTTGTCATGTAATGTTTGCATTTTAAGTCACTGCACTTCTAATATGGCTCAAAATAAGTGGGCCAGATCATAAGAAGGAAGTTTCTATAATCTCATATCAAAATAGAGACTGGCCCTGCGATGGATTGGCGGGCCCTGCGATGGATTGGCGACTTGTCCAGGGTGTACCCCCTGCCTTCCGCCCTA
>JAOTQW010000038.1:8467447-8499882 GCA_026260075.1 Sisor rabdophorus | reverse complement strand
TATATATATATATATATATATATCCCCCTGAGGTCTGTATAATGCTCAGTCTGTCTGCACGTGCCATGCATCTACAGAACATTCCATATGTCATGACTCCTCCACATACCACATAGACATGCACATACATTTCCCCTCCCGTCTTCTCTCTCTCTTTCTCTCTTTCTCTCTTTCTCTTGCTCTCAATAGCCCCATTTAACACCACTAGGTCTGGTACTATTTTGTTGAGGTCTAAAGAAAAACATTTTTATAGACACCCTAATGGACCCTAAAAGAGAGTGTAAGTGCATGTGTATTCTTTTGTCTAGCTCATTTATGATTTTAGGTACAGGTACAAAGGAAGTTAATTTAGCTAAAAATTATGTTTTTTTGAAGATTAAATGCTTATTAAACGCTTATGGAAGGTTGTATTCGGGAAGAAAATGAGGTGAAACTATCACAGACTAGGCTTATTGTTTTTCTCTGTTGTGCGTTGAATAATAAACATAAAGCTGAAATAAGCATTGAACATGGTCTTGATAAAATTTATAGGGGTTCAGAGAAAGACAAGGCTGATAATCGCATTGTTAATGCCATGTGTGATTTCAGCATGTGTGTGTGAATTCCCTATGTGTGACGTGTGTTTTTTGGCAGCATTACTAAAGCCCAAGATTGATCTCTTTTGGGTATGTGTACACTTGACTTTGGAACACACACACACACACACACACACATGCCTGGTCACACATTGGCTCTCAAAGCATGGAGACTTAATACTGACAAGGACTCTGCTTTAAAATTATGCACGCCCATTATAAACACACACTCACAATGCAGGCATGAAATGTTGCATCAACAAAGTATGTTTGCTATGGCTACACTACAAGAGCTGCAGTACAAGAGCAAAATGGAAGTAGAGAAAAACAAACAAAAAGGTTATAGTGAATCATCTGATATGAAGAGAATTCGTCTCCATTACAATGCAAATATTTGATGTAGTATTTATTTACTGCCTCTTTTAATAAGAACATTTGATTTCCAGATATGTAGTTGTACAATTGTGGCAGCATGTGGCAGCAACACAATGCATACAACTATGCAGTAAATATCAAAACTGAAAAAGGGCTGGCGTGGAGGTGTAGTGATAAGCAGTGTTTCACCTCACAGCAAGGTCCTGGGTTCGATTCCCGGGTCTTTCTGTTCAGAGTTTGCATGTTCTCCCATCGCTT
The DNA here is from genome assembly GCA_026260075.1 of Sisor rabdophorus. Classification (NCBI taxonomy): domain Eukaryota; kingdom Metazoa; phylum Chordata; class Actinopteri; order Siluriformes; family Sisoridae; genus Sisor; species Sisor rabdophorus. Next base: position 8,498,674 of record JAOTQW010000038.1, on the reverse strand, counting down.
GCGTGGGTTTACTACGGGTACTCCTGTTTTCTCCCACAGTCTGAAAACATTTGCATTAGGTTGTTTGGTAGCTCTATTTTGCCTATAGAAGTAAATGTAAGAGTGTGTGGTTGTTAATTTATGTGTGGCCCTGCAAACGACTGCAACATGTCCTTGGTGTAACCCTGCCTCTCGCCCTATGTGCACTCTGATAGGCTCTATCCGACTCTTGTGACCGGCGAGTTAGGAAATAAGCAGGGTCGAAAATAAATAAATGAAAACTGGAAAAAGAGTAATTTATGTGACATTAACTATGGCATTTTGGCATATGGCAAATTTCAGCTTTACATAATTTAGAAACAGCTTCAGAATCCCCTGAGATTTACACACACTCACAATACGATATGCTGTAACAATCTTCTGGTTAGCAATCCAACAATTGGCTTTTAAAAAAACCTTAAGTATGGAATCTTATTTGCAGTATATTACCCCAATTATTTACTCCATAACTGTCAGAAATGCACAGGATCTAAAACCTATTCTAGGTGTATCCACACACTTTCACACCTAGGGCAATTTAAAATAAACAGTTGCCCAACCTGCAAATTTAGTGATGTGGCAGGAAAACAGAAATGGAACCAAAACCCACATGGACACAAGGAGATCGTGGGAAACTCCAAACAGACAGATATACAAGCTCTTGGCCCTGGGGCTTTATTGTGACAATGTGCCACTTGCACTTACTAATGCTTACGTTTGATTAATTTGTAGCTGGCATTATAAAAAAGCTTGATTTTCCTATGCAGACAAACAGATGCTTTGTTAATTTTAAAATCTTTACATATTTACTGTAAAATCCCAAGTCTCAGTGGCAGCATAGAAATTCTGTTTGTTGTGTTTTTATTTGAAGCAACTAAGCATGTGATACGTTACTAGCTGTGTTCCTCTGGCATGTATCTCTGTACAGACAATGCACCTTTGTCATTGAAGAAAAGATGTTGTGTGTTGACCACTAGACGCAACACTTTTTTCCTTCATCTATAGAAATGTTGCCTTTTTACTCAGATACTTGTATTTTCACAAGCATACACACGTTAGTGATGGACACCAAATATTTGATAAGATCCTTTAGTGTAATTGTAACTCTCTTATCATGTAAATTCTCTTTCTCTTGTAATGCCTTGGCAGATACTCTAAACAGTATTTAAAGATACTGTGTGTGTGTGTGTGTGTGTGTGTGTGTGTGTGTGTGTGTGAGTGAGTAAAAGAGAGAACGAGAGAAAAGGAGAGAGAAAGAGAGAGAAAGTTCAGCTGGCCTTGGCATGTTGTTTATGTGTATGTGCTGGGAATGTTATTTTCATATGTATTACACCCAGGAGATGTTATGGGTGAATGACAGGGTGGTCATGCTTCAGGAAGGGACCTTTTCTGAACTTTGTCGAATGCAAGTAAATTAATTAAAAACCCCATAAAATGAACATGAACAGAGAATTTAATTAAAGAAAAAATGTTAATGTTTGATACTTTATACACAAAAAATGAAAGATATAATTTAATGCTTAAAGGACACAAAAAATTAGATTTTATCAATTTTAGAATTAGTTTGCGGAACGCACTGTGGCTTAACTAATTATCACTCACTGTTTTAGTGAACTCTATTTATGCCCCAGAATTTAGCAATTTAGATTTAGTATTGCTTTTAGTGATTTTGTGCAAACCTCAGATCTTAGCCCCCATTGGTCCAATTTTCTTTTGCCCTATTTACTGGGTGGAATGAACTGATGTCTATCACAGATCTGTTACAGGATTGGATATATGTAAGTGTGTGTGCATTTTTAAAATCTCTATCAGATGGTTATACATTTGAGAACGAGCTTGTGTGCTTTTCAGGGGTAGCAGAGGGGTGTAGTGTGGGAACATTATGTTTTGGTTCAGTAGAAGAAGGGGGGTACACAGAGGACATGGTGGTTTCACATACAGAATGACTCCTCTCGCTCCAACTCTCTCTCTCTCTTTACCCCAACACACACACAAACACACACACACACACGGTTTTGTTGGAGTAATGTTCTTCCCAGACCTTCCCTTTGTTTACTGTTAGTGACCTTTCTTACAGTATTACCAGCTGTGTCCCGGTTTTCAGCTTTGTCTTTCCATTGGGAATTTATCTCTTTCTCTCTTTCTATCCTCATTACATACACTCCTCTGCTGACTCATTTTCATCAAATATCCTGCTGTATATCATTCAGCCTAAGGGGTTGTAACCCTGATTCCCTAAGGGAACATAACGCTTTGTCTAAACGATGCCAGTGACCAAGACTTACAAAAAGGACCAGTTCTGGGAATCTTCAGGCCTCTGAATATGTGTGCTGTAGGGATATGTCCGGAGCATCATATAACCTTGTTTGTGCACATGGCACAATACGAAACTAGCGTTGCCCTTCTTAGCTGCTCCATAGAAGGTGAACAGCTCATCTGATCTTCTTCACTGTGCCACCTAGACATATGTGGTCAAGGCAGGCATCAGGCAGAGAAGATTCGCCTGTTTCTGGTCTGTATCCTAAAATGAAGGACACAGGGAGGATAGAGAGCATATAGAGGCTATTAAATCTGACACCTTTCTGAAGCTCATAAAGACTAGACTTAATATAAAAGCAAGGAAATGTGCATTTCTTTTATCATGCAGCCATGTTTTATAAAGGCAAAAAAGTATGAGGCTACAATTTATAAGCAGCACACATTGAATTCAGCTGTGCCAAAAATTTGGTTGTTGCAGTCAATTTTTAATATGTCTTTTGAAAAGGAGACAGGAAAAATATCAAACTTAACATTGTCATGCAGACTGGGGCAAGGGGAATGGAAAGTCACAACAAAAAGACCCGTCTCACCATGTAACAGTGCTATATTCACATTCTGTTGAAAACAGCAACCGCTGTGATCCCAAGGTCACCTCTTCCTGCCTTTATGCTTTGGCGCATTTTATGCAGCCTGCTGAATAAAACTTTCGTATTTGCAAACAATGATTCAGAAATCCAAATAGCCCGCTGTCTGAGGTGCAGCCTGATAGTTCCTTTTCGTGTAAACTCCATTTAGATTATGGGTCATGTTTAAACATGTGAGTGTAATCTCTTCTTAAAGGGTAAGAGTGGTAAGCGGATTTTTTTTCTGAGCCACTCCCTTTGTTGTTAATTGATTATTTGGGCTGTGTTTATCTTGTTTTAGTGTTATTTAAAATCTAAATATATTAAACTAGATATATTGTCATAAATATAAATATGTCATGGTAGATATTTATTCTGATAATAAGTAAATACCAGTGTTGACTGTGTTTGAAGAACGCTATACTGTACTGATATGGCTGTAACATTCCATTTCTCACTTTCTTGTTTGCAATATCTACAATAAAGTAAACTCAGTATCATAGCAGGGTTTAAGTGTGACTAAAGTGAAACGGCTGGTTTTGTATGCTCTTCCACCAGTTTCTCTCTACCCAATTGATGTCATGATCAGCGTGTCAGCAGCTTATCTGTCTGCAGTTTTATATAGATGCAGCTTGCTTGGCTGGGTTCAGTTTAGCTTCGCCCTCTTTTCTAAGCTGTCCCAGAGTTTTGCTATACTGAACACACCAAAATACAGGTCTTTATTTCATCATGCTAATTTATTTTACATTTCATCAAAACATTTCATGGACCTTGGATCTTAAACTAAGTTGTAAGTTAGCATAAAATGTGTTTGTACATTTTAATCCAGAGCAATTTACATATATTTTACAGCTGAGCATCTGAGGGTTAGAAGCTTTGTATTAGCAGCCTTGTAGTCCTGGGATTTAAAGTTATAACCTTTCAAGCAGTAATCCAACACCACTTGCTAACTGTACAATACTGTATATATACAAGATCAGAATTTTTTAAACTAGATCTATGATTCATTAAATTCTGCCTAATTTGTAAAGCTCTTTAAACATTAAAAAAAACAGCTTTACAGAAATCCAGATGTAGAAAAAAACTTTTAATGAGCAACCCAGAGGCAAAAGTGGCAAGTAATAACTTCATGAGAAAACACCAGAAAGGGAGAAAAAAGAGTTTGAGAGAAACCAGGCGCAAGCAGGAACTCATCCTTTTTTTGTATGACAGAAGATAGTGGGCTAATAAATCATGTCATAATAACAAACATAATTAAGCATGCTGAAAGGATGTTTACTAGCATAATGTGAACAAGTGTGCTAGAATAATTATCATAATGTTCTAGTGATTACAGCACAGAACAAATCCACTTTATGCAGATGAGACATGAAAGCGTTTATTTTGAGAGTAATTATTGAATACAATAATTATTTAGCACATATATTGGCAATCTTGTTTTAAATGATCAGTCATTGATAATGACAGATGAGGGACTATTGTTACAGACATCAAGCTATTACAGGTCTGCTGAATTAACTTTGCACTTCAAACGCACTGGCTTTTGTCAGCTTATTGTCACATGATTTAATTATACCAATGGGGCCCAACATGCCTGAACAGGAATGCAAGTACATACATCATGCTGTTGTTGTGCAGCAACTGACGGTTTTCAGCTCAGTTGCATAAAACGTAAAAAAAAATAAATGTCCTATGCGTGTCAGTATGTGTCGGCTTGATATAGTTTGTACTTTACTTGCGGATTTGTTTGCGTTTTTATTGAGGAAATTTTGTTAGCTGTTTTTTCTGTTTAATTAGTTCAGTACCGGAAATGAAAAACAGGTTGCTAAATAAATATCTTAGTGCCATGTTAAATTAATGATAATACAATACATAACAAAAGTAATTATTAAACAATATTGTATGTTTTATTGTTTTATTGTGAGGCAAATGTGCTAACCACTACGCCACCCTGAAATCAATAAGAACACAACACATGGACAAGGGGAACACATGACAAGGCCAACCAGGAAGTTAATAAAGCACAAAAACAAATAACAAGAACTCAACGCATAACAAAAATAAACATTAAACATTTATGAAAACAAGGAAAAACACAAAAAATACTACAAGAACATAGAAAATAAACCTAACATATATCTGCAAATCTCGGCACACTTTTTTTATGAAAACAGGCATCATAAACTGTATTTTCATGCACAGTGCTACTGAACAGTTATACGAATAGTTTTGTCTCTGGCTTAACTTCTGACTTCACTCTCAATTATTGAGTATTCATTATGCATTCATCATAAGAACAATATTTATGTTGAAAATGACCATATGCATGGTGCTTGGTAGCAATAAATTCTCTGCCTGGTTAAAATCATCAATCATGTTGCTTTTACCTAACAGTGTATTGTGCAAACCTTAGCTGCAGGAATGGACATGCCCATGCTTAGTTAAAACTGATGAAGCCTGATTAAATTAGCAATATTACCCCATAGTTTCAGACACAATAGGCATATACAGAGATAAGGGTGTTAAGGCTCGGATGGTCGCACCACATCTGCTTTCCACAGAGTCTAAGCTGTTTACCAGTTGCCTGATCTTAAACTAGCTACTCATGCACACACTCTCACACACATACAGTTTTTCGTCAGTGAAGAAGTTCTCGATGACAGCTGGCTGGAGTAAAAAAAGTATGCGAGGCCAAGCTTTCTGATGTCATGAGTAAAGGCGTGGCATGAAGGTATTTCTGTGTGTACAAGCAGTTTGAAGCTGACTCTGTGTGACCTTCTATCTGGCTTGTGGACTATGACAATTTTGTAAACAGGGGAAACTAATCTAGTGGATCAGAAGGTAAGAGCTGAGTGAACAGTGGGAAATTGGGAAAAAATAAAAGTTGCTTTGATTGGATCCGTTAAATGTTTGCATTTAACTATATCATTTTTCCCTGTTTTTTTAGAGTTGAATATAATATATAATTTAACACGCTATCACATTTCATTTCTTTCATATGGAATGAAATATGCTAATTCCCAATGGATTGCGTTGTAGGGTTGAACTGTTCCTAAAATAGTCTGGGTGTAGTCTCATAGGTAGCAGGACAATTTTGATGCATTGTTTAGAGCTCAATATATAAACCCACCTTTCTCATTGGAGCAGTGGGTTACACACTTTACAGAAGCACAGCAACAGCCAGCTGTTTCAGAGCCTTTAGCCTGGATTATTGCACCAGTTCTTGGTCATGACCTTGGCTAAATTGCAAGCTAGTCATAAACTTTGTCCTCAATTCCTTGATTTTTAATCACCCAGACATTTAAGTAATGTCTTGAATGATTTTTTTCTTTTAATAAAGTGTCTTTACATACCTTGAGTACAAGGTAATGTTTTTAATTTCTGAAAGTTTCAGTACATACCAGCTGTAATACTGAGAACTGGAATGTAAGGAATCCATACAGCATTTTCCTCTGCCTCCTTTAAATGTGTGCCCTTATTTATTTTGTGCTACCTTAATATACTGGTCTCGATTTCATGCAGTAAATAAATTCTGTGTATTTGTATATGATTTGACAAGCCAAGTTTTTGCTGAGTAAGTAACAAAAACATTAATCAGGGTTGTGGTATTCGCTCCTTAACCTCCCACTTGTCTTTAACCACTTTACAAATGCTGCTGAAAATGGGAAATTTGCACTGTTAAAGTCACAGCTAATTACTAAAATCTGATAAATCTTACTGGCTGCATGCTTTATGCAATAAATGAAAGAAGAAATTAAGTTTTATAAATGTATTGCATTTTTACCAGTCCTGATGAATACTACCATTATTTAAGAACTGATGGTAACGTCATAATCCTAATGTTTTAATCCAGCCTCTTATGGGTAATTAGTGGAGGCTACTGTAGAATGCAAAACTACGCTTTATGCTGTGTGTAAAATGGAGTAAATTGTCTAGCTTTGAGGAATACTTTCAAGTGAAATTCTGTCTCGTCATATAATATTTGCTATGCACATATCACACAATTGGATAACCCAACTAAAATTTCTAACCTGATCTTAAACCAACCTTTAGGGAATTCTATGAAGAAATAGATTCAATAGAAATAGATCAGTTCACAGCTCATTCATAACCTGTGAATTTATTTCTCCATTGGTGACGTACTGTTCATGTGCAGTTTTATTACACAGACTAAAATTAAATTACTCATTGGTCTTAATTGTCTTATTTGTTTATCAGTTTTCCAGGATATTCTGAACTATATTTCTGTTAATGATAGCAGAGGTTCTTTTAAGAATGTCTTGTCGCATAAATCTGTCATCTGTTGATGAATTTATATCGAAATGCCATGTGCTCGCTGTGGTGCACTGCTAGGGCTTTTAAGCCCTTCTTTTAAGGACAAATTAACCATCTTCAGCTGTGCTGCATACTTCTCTTGGCATCAGGTGTTTCTTATACGAAGGAGGATAAATGCCTACTGAACATCTGTTCCTAAATGTTCCTGCGGCACTAAACGACATGCTATTCTGGCACTGGCACAGTCTTTAAATGCTTATAAATACTCAGACACTTCTAAGCAGAAAGAAATGTTAGCAACCTGACTGTGTCAGATATACAATTTCTTCTTTTATCAAATCAAAAGTACATTTATTTAAAAGTTTTTGGTTAAGATAGCTATGAAATAAGGTGTGCCACTGATGAATGAGAATGCACTGATCAGATCTTGGTTAAAGAGGGAGTAGGCCCCTTGCAGGTCAAGCTAGAACATGTCAGGTGTTGAAAAAGCACAATGCCACTATGTGCAAATAGGGCTTTGTGTCTCGTCAAATGTGTACTGCGCTTACATGCCTGTCTAAATATTAAAGCCAGAGGGGTAAACAGAACAAACTGAACCTCATTTACCCAACACTACTAGGAAGGTTTGGTGTCTTTTAGAGGTATAAATTTAAAAGTAAACATTTACCATCCAAAGTCTAAATCACTTTTCATCAGTATCTCTTAACTTTAATTTAGCTTTGCTTTGTGATAGCTGATTAATTTTTATTAATGATCATAGATAGAGTGTGTGTGTGTATGTTTGTGTGTGTGAACGAGTAATAAGTATTTTATATAATCAACAAGAAAAAGTATTTTATAGTTTAACCACTTTGTGAACAAATAACATGATTAGTAAAATCTTTGGACTTTGAAAGTCCTCTATTTGATCCTGGGTTTGAGAATGCGGCTATCTATGCTTGCTTGTGTTTAGCCAGTAGACCTGAGAGGTAAAGCTGCACAATATGATGAAATGATCAATATATCAATGTGTTCAATGTGAATGCATTTTAAGGATCATATGTTGGTTATATCATTTAAAAAATTTATCACATTTAATTATTTACCATGGTAATATATATAACGTTTATCGTCAAAATATGCAGCTCTAAAAGAGTTATTATTGCTGATAAATGTATCAAGGTAATACAATACTATTAAATGTTAAACTGAAAAGACAGAAAGTTATTAGCAATTTATTAAATTATATAATTAATTATCTTTAGCATAGCTGTGCTGACACAGTTACAATCTAGTGGTAACACAATACTGGTTTTTTTTACAGTTAAGGTTTCTGAAAATCTTAATTTTAACTATATTAGGTATAGTGAAAATTACTCAGTTTAGTTGTCAGTTGTAGGTGAAACTGATACGTTAGAAGGGTGATGGCTTCAATATAAAAACTGTTTCTTAGTTTCCTAATTCTTGAATCTAAGCTTAGTGACTTAAAGACTTTAGACTCAGACTAGTGTTGATATTAAATGTGCATACTTAAAGGCTGGTACCACCAGAATGCCACTTCAAGCAAGGCTCTTAACCTTTAACTGCTATAAATGAGATAAATGTATGCATTTTGAATGGAGGGTGAGAGACTACTGTTAGCTGTTCTCAGGTAGTATGTACATTATGTAGAGTGAACTACATAAGGCACTTTTCAAAGTGTGTGAGCATGCTAGGCAAGCAAGCATTATAAGGCTAGGCAAGCAAGCATTATGCTAGGCAAGCAAGCATTATAAGGCTCCTCATTTCTTTCACTGTCAAAATGTACCAGCTACTGATCATTAACAGTACATCATCAACCCGCTTTAGCTCAATTACGAAACTAGGTTAAGTAAAACTAAACCTAGTTGCATTTTGTTGCATTTTATAGATTGCCTAGGTTAGTGTAGTAGTTTGTCTATGTATCCAAGTGCTATAACTGCAATTAGGTTTTCTGTAGTAGTAAAAACCTATCCTGAATGAGTAAATCAAAAAGAGTTGTTTTAAACTTAATGATTAAACCAAATATGCACACGCTCCAATTATTAGTAGCTGACCAATAGCAGTATAGTGTACACAAACCACAGTCTTACCTAATTGTGCTGTTTTATGTCTCTACCGTGCCACTAGAAATATGTACTAAATACACCAACACACCACATTATGACTCACAACTTGTGTAAAAACAAATGCATTGTGAAAACTTTCCTCTAAGCTTTTTTAGTACCAGCAGTGTTCCCAATTTGTTCACACTGGCAAACCCATTTTGTTTAGAGAAGTGTTTTTTGCTTTTTTTTGCTTTAACTTTAATAATAATTATTTTTTTAATATTTAAAAAGGAGTAAGTGCAATGATTAATATTTTATACACACCAATATAACGTTAAAGGATCATGCCAGGTAGCCGTGCACATGGTCTTTTCTGATTTCACAAGTAGAAATGGACTGTGAAGTAGAAATGGACTGTTGAAATAGGAAAGAAACAGCAGAGTTGTACATAAAATATTGCAATTCACTGAAAGTAATGTGAGACATATCAGAGGTTGAAAGATGAAAATTGTTGCTGTGTTTTGCTGACGCATCTGTGGCCTGGACATCAGGTCTGTGTGGTGTATTGAGACACATGCTATCACGAGTTATGTCTGCTTACCGCAATGAAGGACAAGCTACATGCAACAGGAGTAAATGTTTACACAATTATTTGAAACACTGTTTTTAAAATAACACTTTAGGTACCACTTTGGTACATACCCTTAGAAACATTAGTCCCTCAAAGGTAGTTTAAAAGTTCTTTGCCTTCTAAATGGACTCTGTAACCTCTTTGAAGTCTAGCATATGCTTACTAAAGCTTGCCAAGCATATGTTTTTAAACTGCTGCTACTACTGTGCCACATAGCAACTCACTCAGAAGGAAGTGCGAGCAACTGTACCTTTTTCTGCATACATCATCTTGCAATACTAATAATAATAATTATGGACAGACCATCCCTCTTTTACCAAAGGCATGATCAATTTTGCATTTTAAATACTATGTAAAATGTTTTCCCCTGCTATTTCTTTTATACAGTAGTCAAGAATTGATTTGGATTAAAAACCACCTTTTGTTCAACTGGTATTGTTTTTTGTTCAATTACATGTTTTGATCCACTTTACATTTACAGCATTTGCAACACGCCCTTATTCAGAGTGACTTACATTTATTTCTGAGCAATTAGGGGTTAAGGGCCCTGTCTAGGGGCCCAACAGTGGCAGATTGGTGTCGCTGGGAAATACACCCTAGTCTTCCAATTTTCAGTCTAACATCTTTACCACAGCGCCACCAGCCTACTAGTATAGAATCTAAATATAAACTGTTGTGACTCAATTTAAGAAATCCGTGCTTCATTAAAGGTCGCCAATGAGGACAAAACTGAGTGACTATCTAAGTACCTAGAGTATGCAACCTTTTAATGACATGTAAATGCAGTGGAATATTTTTGTAAGGGTCAATCTGTTAAACAGTCTTATTTTACTGTAATTTGACGCTAAAGACACATATTAAGTCAAATTTATATGTGTACTGAACTTCTAAATATAGCTCTGTGGAAATAAAGCCTATGTGGAGAACTGTGAACATCAGTGTCTTTAACACAGCAAGGCTGTTTGTATCAGATCTTTCTTTTCTGAAGGTCAACTTGTAACCTAGTGGTCTGCTGATTTACCCTTACAAATACAAATGATTTGCTTTGAACCCCTTCTTTTGTCAGCTTTAGTCAAACTAAAGATAACTTGAAGCTAAACCTACACATGTTTCGGAGTAGCAGGAGGATATTTACCTCCCAGTGAAGGACACTAGCAAAGCAGCAAATGTTTATATGGGATTATTTTACTATCTATATGCTATGTGTCCTGTGGCACTTAATTTTCAAAATAGTATGTCGGACATTTTAATATTTTTGGCTCTAACTGAAACAAAAAGTTAAATTAGGGTCAAATCAATAAAACATGTGAACCTGTAAAGTAATATCCAGCATTTGGTTTCAGTTGTTTTAAGGAGATTGCATCTATCTTCGTTGTTGTGCTTTCATTTCCGGCCTCCTTCTTTTCTCTGTCATCCATTATGAATAAATCAGTTTATTCAAACGTCTTGTGACTTGTGTGTAAAGTGGATCCAGTCATTTCATAGCAGCTTGTCTTGAGTCTAAAATCAAAGGTTCACTTACATGTTATTTTACTCATCTTATAGTCTGATTAGACATTTTTCCATGATAACAAAAACAAGTAAATTTCCCTTAAGCACCAAAGAGACAGGAGTTTAGAATTATGGGATAAGGTTAGTGTTTAATGTGTATACCAAGGTGTGTACTGAATGCATAAGGTATGCCAATAGCTACAGATTTGTGGACAGCTTACCATCAAACTCCTATATAGTCTCTGTGTCTTTTCCAAATTGTTGTCACAAAGTTAGAGGCACAAAGTTTTCTAGAATGTCTTTAAAGCCTTTAAAGGGAACATTTTCACCTCCCCAACCCTGTACACAAAGCTCATGAGCCTCACAAACACATACAGAACTTAAGTGTTCTGTACAGAGCCCTGCCCTAAACCATAATGAATAATGTTAAAATGAACTGTTACACTGTGCCCCAGACCTCACCAAACAAACTGACAATACTGTGGCCGAATGAACACAAATCCCCAAAGCCACGCTCCGCAATCTAGTAAAATATTTACAAAATTGTGCTAGTTGCTACTTCTCATCCTATTTTGGATAATCGCCCCTTAACTTGATATAATACACTTTACTGCCCTTCATGTCCCTATCCCATACACACAAACTAAATGTTTCTTTCCTTAAGATCATTATTAGATTAGACCCCTTTTTGTTTTAAGTGACATATATTGCACCATTAGAATACAAATGCAAATTTTATATTAAAAGAATAAGCATAAAATATTAACAAACAAATATGAACTGGCGAACTGACCAGGGTGTACCCCTGCCATCTGTCCTATGTGTGCAGGGATAGGCTCCAGCTGATCCTGTGACCCTAACTTAGGAAATAAGCAGGAATAGAAGATAAATGAATGAATGAATGAATGAATGTATTAAATGAACATCAGTTTTAATAGTCTTTAACTAAAAGGCAGAAATAAGAACAAAATATTTTCCTATTTTAAATCCATAACATAAAAAAACATGCATGACCCACTGATGACTTTCGAATGTGATACAGAGGCAGTTACTGAAAACTAGCTTAATATAAATGCAGAAACAAACTTTTTCCTGCAGAATTTTATGTTTATGCACTCGTGCAAACTACTTCAACGTTTAAATAATAAAGATTTATTTAAACAAAAAGCACAGAGGATCCATATCAGGAAACATCTTTTCCAATTAAGTAACAAAATACTTCTTAACTTAGTGATGGTTTTGTTGTCCTGTAAATGTGCTGTGGTTTTCTTTTCAGTCTAACTTTTACCAGCAAGTAGTAAAACGTATTTTATTTGTGAAAATTTTACTGATTAAAAACTTTTTAAACTAAAAATTATTAACTTTGATTGGCCAACAGGCTTATCTTCTGCAAAACCTAAAGTCAATAGAAAAATTTGATTGGCTTTTTGTTAAAGGAAACTCAAATGTCTATTATTAAATCATTATGCTTATAATATGTTCTGGTTTTCCCCAAATGACAACTTAGTGGTGAAGTCCAGGCAATCACCCAATACTTAATTATTATCATTTGCTGGGGTGGACACTTACAGAGGCCAGACCTCTGCATAAGGTTACTTCAATAATGACGTATTTTTTTTTTTAAACACACTTAATCATAACCACTAGCCAAAACACAAGAGTTACTTAAGAACTGTGTGTATCTAAATAATCAGATCGGTGTCTCTATACTTTTATTTATCTCTGGTTTAAAATGACATCATGTACTCGATCGTTTGCAGGAGGTCATCTAAAAACAAGGCCCCCCTGCCGCCAGCAGTGGTGCATGGTCTATGTGTGTCATCTCACAATCCTGAAGTATTAAACACTACCATGGAGCATAAAGAAAATTTACTGGAGCAAGAGATATTGCTGACTGTGGTTCTGCCTGAAGGTGTTGAGAAAACCACATTGGTGCATGGAAGGTAAGTCAAACCAGTCTGTCCTTGCTTATGAAATATACAAAGAAAATAAATAAAAGTGAGAAAATCACTGTCAGCTTAAACTATGTGCTATATAATGCTATATTGTAGATAAAGTAATGCTCATTGCTAAATGCTTAATGCTAAAATCCAGACTAGATTATTAGATGGAGATATGCAGATTTTCAGACCTTGTGGCTATGTTCAATATCAAGATCATTATTTAAATGTGAAAAACAGGTATTTTAAATTTCAAAGAGACCTGATCAGAGAATATAAATATAACCCAACCAGTTATGTTCAGCATTTCTTTCTTTCTTTTAAAATGCTGCATAGGTGTATACACAGATATTTAGCAATAATAGAGAAGTGTCTTAAAGGACTTTACTCACAGTCACTTATCATTTCCTATGAGTAATCTACTTCAACCATAGCTGTTAAATTTAGAAAGATTATAATTTTAAAAAACAAAATGCAAAAAAATATTAATAAATAAATAAAATCACCTTATTTTGCTCCATAATAAAATCACTGTTCCTGAATACATGCGATTAAAAAAAATTATCTTTAAAAGATTACGTGTATCATATTTTATTGCTTTAGTCTGAAGTGCTTTCAGTGGCAGCTTTAGTACTTCAACAAATGTTAATACTATTTCGCGAAGTTTCATTAAAATATTAATTACCCCATATAATAGTTAAACATAATTGTTATTATTGTACGTAGTGTCTTAATGGTAACTCCAAAAGTTTTTTTTAATATAGATCAATAAAAAGGAGAATAAAGATACAGCAAGTGTACAGCTAGAGGACAGTTTTAAAGTGAATATTGAACGATTTTGATCAAGCCACAGTTACTGATAGTCTGAAGATTTTAAATGAATACAGTGTTCCCATTCTAGGCACATTTGGTAGCTGTTGTAGGACTGTTTTTTTTAAGGAAACCCTGGTAAATGTCACTAGTGTTTGTCTTAAAAAAGTTTACTTCATCTTCCTAAAGTTCTTGATTTAAAAGCACAGCCTAATTTCAGTATATCTGTTGCGACTCTGACCCTGTGTTTGATCACAAGTGGTCTGTCTCTATCAAAGTTTGGTTGTATGTGACAAAAGTATGCTTATTAAGGACATAAGTGCATTACATCAGTGTTAAAACAGCTAAAATTGCTGCCTTTCTGAGTCAGACGGGTGGTGCTGTGTTAAGGGAATGCTGGAAAATGAAAATAAGTTTTATCCCTCCTGGAGTGCGATCTCACGCTTCAGCGATTTAGTCATCAAAATTCAATATATAGAAATTTTTTTGAAATCTGCCGTTAAGGGATTTAGGGTGCCTTCTATCTTCTTTGCCAAATGATGGTGCTGTTGTCTATGTCAGCTCTCCACATTGAGAATTTTATGGAAAATTGAATTAGGCAAAAAGCAAGACACTCTTTTGTTTTTTATTAAGGCAAATTAACTAAGCTGCTGATGCTTCTACACTGATGCATCTAAAAATGGGTTAAATTTAAAGGTTGTATCAAATTTCTCTCAGTCTTTTCTGTTAGGACATTTAAAGTGTCCCCAATCTTTTTTCTTAGGATTTAACTGTAGCATCTGTGCATTTTCAAAAGCTTCTCAGATTCTGGCATTCCAGAAGCAGTTGGAAATCATCGTAGAGCTCATTCTGTGTCACTAAAGGATTTTCCACACTTTTTATGCTTCTGGATGGCAGAAACCTTTCTCATTCCTCATAGCAGTGTATGAAGCATACATATAGTAGATTACCAACAAACCTACCTGTTTTAAAAACACAGTTAATTATATAACATTCCTTATGACTTGGTAAAGTGAAATTATTAGGAAGGACATGTGTGAGGCTATGAGTTAATAAAACTATGTGGTTAAAGCTTCAACCTGGAATAATCAGGTCAATATTTTGGTTATAGCCCAGAGGCTTCACATGATTTGGTTATTTCTGCTGATACATCATTAATTATGCAAATGAATACACTTTTGTGGTGTTTAACATGTTCAAAAGAATGTGCACTTCCTTTATCTGTTTTTGTACTTGGTTTTTATCTCATAATACATTAATTATATGTTCCTATGTTATGATATGTTATGAATGTAGATTTTATTTCTAATTGTGACTAGCAATCTTAGGAAAGATAGACTTAGTCTTTTGCACTATATGTCTAAATGTTTTTACCAGCACACTCCTCAATCACAATAATGTAATAAAGCATTAACATTTTCATTTCCAACAAAAAACTATTCCATATTACCATAAGCCCCAGAACTCCATGATAGCATTGTGTGCTGTGGTTAGTGTAAAAGAATTGTCCAGAACCCTAACCTGAACACCTTCTGGAGAGACTGTAATGCTAACTGCATCCCAGACCACCTCACCCAATAATTATACCCAAACATTCCAATAAATGAGCAAATACTAACATACACGCTTCTAACCACTAGAAAAATAAATCCAGATGTGTGAAGGTCTAGGACTATAAGTGAGACTAAGAGTGTGACTGACAGACAGACATACAGGCAGACAGACAGACAGATGTTTTGATACCTATTTTCTGTAATGCCATTTTGAGCGATGCAACATGAATTAGATAGATTAACAGACAGACAGATAGATATACTTTAATACGCTACTTATTTTAATTAATAATTTTTAATTGATTCAATATTTCAGATATGTTCAAAAATATATATTCTCTTTTTAATATTAATAGATAATGTAAAATAACTGTGGTTCTAACCTTTTAAACACCAAGACTTCTGACCTTTTGCCACCACAACAGCTCCATCCAGTGGAGATAATGTATTTGGTGCAAAAGCCAAAAACCTATTTTGTAAACTGTCTTGTATAAATGTGTATAAATGTCTGTTTTTGTGAACGTGTATAAAAATCTGTTTTACAGTAAACCAATGATTGACCTGCTAGTGATGTTGTGTGCAAAGTACCATCTCAACCCATCAGGGCACACCATTGAGCTAGTTTCCACTAATAAGAACCACATTAAGTTTAAGCCCAGTGCTCTTATCGGTACTCTGGAGGCTGAAAAGGTTTTGCTTAAGCCCAAAGGCATAGAGGACAAGAACAAGAGGACTGGACCACAGATGCCAGAGGTATTTGTTTCCTGAAATGTAGCATATTTTTTTTTAAATTCTAGACATCCTGAGAGCTGATTTTCTTTATAATGCTTTCATTGGACATTAGTTAGTTATAAAATGTCTCATCTCATTTAAGAAGACATTTTAAAACTGATAGAGAAATTAATTTATTAGACATCCAAGCCTTTGCTTCTATTTCTTCTTTCTTTATCGTCATTAATGTGATCATGTCTTTTTCAGGCTACTGTGCGTTTGGTAATAAACTATAAAAGGACCCAGAAGACAATTTTGAGAGTGAACCCTAAGCTTGCTCTTCAGGAGCTGCTGCCTGCTATTTGTGAGAAATGTGAATTTGATGTTCAGAACACTATACTGCTGCAGAAGGTGCATTCACAGCAGCCTCTGGACCTACGCAACTCTCTTAATGATATTGGCCTCCGGGAGCTTTATGCCAGAGACACAAGAGGTAATGACAATAAAAAAATAATAAAAAAGGGCTTATTGGTAATCCATCTGGCTCTATTCACTTCCTCAGTGCTTGATCTTCTACAGTAGCTGACTGTGACTGCATTTTTTTGTAATCTCTGTTCAGTTATCAGTCCAGCAGACTTCCCTTCGTCACCAACTCAGTCAGGTATGTCACTTTGAGCTGTAATGTAATATAATGTAGCTTCAGTTATAGCTGCATAATTTACTGACCATAATCTAACCTTTTATATATTATTGCCACATTCCTATGTATTGTGTCCTACACCCTGTAGACAAATATATTACCATTACATTTGTATTATTTTTTTAGAAATCTATATTTCCTATTCTAAATTTGGTTTTATTATTACTCTAATAATAACCAGCACACTAAATACTTTCCACTAGATTGTAGAGCGTAGCTTTGGTATTGTTTTTTTTTTCTATTTCTTCATTCAGCAGCAGCAGTTAATTTCAGAAAGTATGTCAGGTAAAATCTCTGTGGTGTGGTCAGTGTTCCAGTTTTCTGTGTCCTGAGTTCTGTGCAAGAAACTATATACTTTGCGCTGATGGAAATTGGCAGGCTAAATCAATGTTAGGGTCCCCTTGTTCCAGTAAAGTAATAACGCTTTGCTAAAACAGACACAGACATTCAAACCATTGTTACCCATTGTTAAACCACCTTAGCATAAATTATTTGTACTGCATTATGTAAGTAACCAAAACATGTTCACAGGATCTTGTAGGATAGTAGGATCTTGGATTAAATTACAAATTGCAGTGAAATGATGAGAGTGGCAATATTTTGAAAATCAAAAATATGGATGGATATACATGGATAGCTATTGCTTTATTTATTTTCAAATCCGCTGAGTAAAAATTGTTAATTTATCTAATAGATGTTTTTCAACCTGGAATGGACAAACTTCAGAAAGAAAAGGGAAATAAAGGACTGTTTGGGATATTCAGGCGAGCAAGTAAAAAGAAACCTGATCAGGTAAGTGTTGATTTTACAGGTTTAAATCACAAGTTGGTAAAATTGCTAGCAGCTCACTAGTTTAAAATGTTATGCTGTTTTTTGCTGCTAAATGTTTGAGTGTCCTAATAGAGAAATCACCTTTTATTTATATAAGCATTAAAGATTATTTGTCTGCCATTGCCCAGGCAGTTCAAGGCAGATGAAAGAGATATTTGTTTTTAGTGCTCTTTAAACTTTGCATAGACACACCCTTAGCTTTTTCATTGGTCAGTGGTCATGCTTGTCCTTGTACCCAAATTCAGACTTTCACAGCCTAGAGACTAGCGATAAGAGCAGCTGTTGTTTATTAGTGTTGGTTCTTAAAGGGAGGATATTGCTATTTTTGTCTTTTTAAAGTCACTGACTGTGAGTGCCCCAGCGTCTCCAATCAACAGGAAATCAAGACCTGTGAGCATGAGTTCACTCATTGTGCAGTCACCAACCTACGACTCCAACACTATGCCGTCTGACATGCCGAAGAAGAGACGGGCCCCTCTGCCCCCGCACATGAAGCCACCTGACCTCAGCCATATGCACAGCAATTCTCAAACAAGCAGTCATCCTGATGGCAACCAGGTATTCAATGCTTATGTTACTCTTCTCTTAAATCTTGAGAGAATTAACAAACGAGCAAATCCTAAACTTATAATAATATTTGTGTGCCATTTTTAGATTGTTTTATTTACTTAATATTACTGTATGTGCAGTGGATGTAATAAAGTTCTGATGCACTTTGCCTTGTTTAGGTCACAGCTGCACTGAGACGAAGTTTATCCACTGAGTCTTCTCTAAAGAGTATTAAAAGGAAGGCCCCACCACCCCCTGCCTCTCCTACCAGTTTCTCAGTGACCCATGAAGAAAAAGTGAAAGACAAATCTGTAACAGGTCAGTCTGCAGTCTCTGGTAACTAGTAAACACTTGGACATTTATTACAAACATATAGGCAGAGAACAATCTATTACCAGTCGTGCTTTTCCAGATGTTGCCTTGTTGTCCCTGATCTGGAGAAGTGTTAAAAAAAACCTACAAAATTTGACAAAATTGAAAATGTGGATTATCCGTGGAACTGTATTTATTCTGTATTTTTTGTTATATAGTCAGTATATAGTCAATGTTTGTTCTTTCTTTTGTTATTAAATATAGCTCTAGCTGTTTAGATATCAAATTGCCTCAATGAGCAGTATTGAGATTTTCACTTGGACAAAGATAAACATCTGTACTTTGTCCTGCATGTAAACATAAAACATAGGACACTGAATTAAATTTAAAATTGCAGAGAGTGCAAATTGTTTAAAATTTATATGTGTACATACTGCCTTCTAGTGGTTAGTATGAAAAAGTACAGCTATGTCAGACTTCTTTTATTTCCCAGTGGTTGTGCTTTTTAACACATACATTTAAACCATGACTTATTCATTCATCTTCTATATCCGCTCTTTCCCAGTGGGCATAGGTAGTGTTAACCACTACACCACTGATCACCCTCTAAGCGATGACTCTATTGATGAATTCTTCACTGGTTCATTGCAAGCTTTGTTCTAAATCCTATAAGAATAGTGTGTCATTTATACCCATAAAACTACTGCAGTAAAAATATTATTAGATATAGGATTTAACACCTCTGCTTTATGTTTTGTACAGTTATTTAGGCCCCTTACAGATGATAATAAATTATAATGTTGATTGGAGGTATTGGCTTGATTGCTGATTCTAAATTAGCCATATGAGTGAGTGTGTGTTTGTGGCCCTGTAATGGACTGGTGACTTGTCCAGGGTGTATTTCACATGCCTTTCTTTCTTCAGAGAGCAGGAATAAGCAGGTATAAAAGATGAATTATGATGCACTCAAATGGCTGACTTTTGGATTGTGTTCATAACCCCTGATACCAAAACATTTAAAATAGTAAAAACAATTATACCAGCAACTATTCCAAGATATTTTTTGCCTTTGTTGATAGGATGGAGGGATAAAAGGGTGGAGATAAAGAGAGAGGTGGGATGGGACAGGTGGGAGGTGGAACCAAAATCTGAAAAGGTATTGGTCTTTAAATGTTAATTGTATATTTAAAACTTTAATATACATTGATTTATAGTATATATGAAGTTAAGTTTGGCTGTCATGCTGATTATTTTGCTTATGTCAAGAAAATTGTATAAAATATTAGTACTTTTATAATTATGGATGTGTTATTACTTTTGTTATTTAATCATGTGCACTTTTTATTTAAAAAAGAAAAGTAAATTTATTTAATTCATAAAAACAACAAGGTTTTCCAGTTTTGGGAGCCGAAAACAACAGACATTTAGTAAACGTTTTCTGGGTGTGACGTCTGACGCTGAGATTTTAGTGTCTTCTCCTTGTTCTAGAATTAGATTTTAATTATATGTTCATGTTAGTGTCTGTATTTTGTCCAGAGTGCATTCTGTACTTTTATTTCTTGCATAGCTTATAAATTATAAAGTTGGGAGGACAGACATAGTTCACATATATTAGCAACAACAGCCATTACAGCGTTTCTATTTATAACCATATAAAATCTTGCAACCTCTTTAGCAGTCTCATGTAATTTCCCAACACACACTCTCACTTGTCAACCGAACGGTCAGACCTTAAATGTTTATTTTCTAAGTTCACTTATTTTTTTACAGTTGATTGTAATTATACTTGAAAATAAATTTTTATTGTTGTTATAGTCATTAGTATAATTTGCACACAATTATAATTTCTTATGTTTTTAAATTTTGCGCGTTAACAAAAAACCTTTTTTTATAGCACTGTAGCTAATGCATCAAACACTTTGGCAGATTCCAAGAAAAGTGTAGAACGACAATAGTAGTTATTTAAAAAGTTTAAATTTGTTTTATTAGTTTTAAGCAGAAGCTAAGGTACTCATCAACAGGCCCGAGTACACATAAAAGAAACACTGCACTATTCTGACTCTAGATTTTAATGAGGCCCTTATTTTTGTAGTGAAACACAATTGTGCGTCATCCAGAAAAGTAACCTGATAAGCTTTCTTTGTACTGTTTTACTATGTAAAATGGCTTAAATACCCAGACCCTAGTGGTAAAAAGCTTTATTATTTTACTTAGATGTGATAGATTTCAATTGAAAATTACTTCATGGATAAAAGGAAAGCCTTGCTTTTAGTGGGGGTTATTGCACTCTAATCAGAGAGTTGAATCCACAGACACAGTTAGATTGTCAATCATAGCCAAAGAAAAGCAGCCCCTTTAAATGATGAAAGGACACGAGTTTGCTTTTTCTCACAGTATCTGTGTCTTTAAATCCTGTTGCAAATATCTTTCTGCAATGCAATGTTTTATCCCAAAATTGGTACTTATTGTGTGTGTGCTGCAGTTTTTCAGCATTGAGTTTTGAATGTTGTGTAATAAACTGTTTGCAAAGTTTGGAATAATCTTGGTGCGCTTGTGTCTCCAATGCTGTTTTTTCCCCTGCTAACAGCAATAATCAACATCAAAGAAAACAACAGAGGGAAACATAGTGAAAGGCAGTGAAATGTACAGAGTCAGGAAAAGAAAAAAAACACAGAATACACATACATACATACACAGATTCCTTGTTAACTTAAATCATACGTTTCGATCACAATCGATTTTTAAATAAGCCAAACAAATAAAGAACAGAATCCACGATTTAAACCTAATACATGTGGCCGTCCATTTCTTATGTAGTGAAAGGCAGTGAAACGTACAGAGACAGAACAAAAAAATTAAAAACTTAAAAGAAGATTAAAGATAATGAAATAAAAGAAAAAGAAGTAAGAGCATAGACAAAAATGCATAAAGTAAAATAGAGGTTTAAAAATTATATTAAAAAAAAAAAAGCAAAACCCTGATTTTGATTGCCCATTTATCTTTATTTACATGGCACTCTACAGAGAGAGAGAGAGGGAGAGAAAGAGAGAGAGTGAGAGATCACAGAGAGCTCTGCAGAGAAAAGCTTTCTCTTTGAAAGCTGCTTCTGCACTCCAGTCCCCAGCGACAGCCCTTGAAATGCTAAATGTAGCAGCAGCCTTCAGGAACGTGAGATGTCTTAATTAAGAGCGATTCCACTAAATCTAAAGATCCTGCATCACTCTGGCCTGTCTGCTTCGCTCTCACGCTAATACTGCTTCCATAAGCCTATTATGTAAGCTGCTCCTGGACACCGCTGAGAAGCAGGACACCGCTGAGAACAGATCTCTTTATTAACCCCTGCTGTAAATGTCCCTGCGCCTACTGTAAAAATAAAGAGGACAGAATCATCCAGCTGTTATTTAAGAAAAAACGATTCAGAGTATACCCAATAGTTAATTTGGAGATAAAGGTAGCCCATTTTAAGTGAAAGTAACTTTAAGTCGAGTCAGGTCTAAAAAGCTTTTATGATCATTTTAGTGATATATAGCAAATCTAGTACACTGTGCTTTCATACATTTTGAATGAACATATTAAGTGGCTAAAACCTAAACAGATGTCAAGGTTATAAAAACAAGTTACACTTTTTCGTCCTAGACAAGCAACGCCTTTAGCAGTACCTTTACAACAGGAACACTCAACTGACGCGCCTATGTTTACTCAAACAAAACGTTAACTAAATTGTGGCTGTACTGTATTGATACCTTTTTCAAAAGAGCTTATTGTGTCTCTGTTCACATGTTTGCTTTCCAATCACATCCTTGTGACAGCAGTACAAATATGTGAAAAGCCAATAAGATTGAAATCTACAGTGTAAACGTATAAGGTTTTTTGCCAACTAAGTGTACAAAAGATATCTGATGCTTGGTAGCTTGGAGTGTCTGCAGAATGTTTATTTTTTATTATGAATACTTGGCAAGTTAATGCTCCTTGGTGAATACAGTGGTTGTTACATTCATGCAGATATATAATGTGTATAATGCTGTGATTATTATGTCTTTATAATTTTATCAAAACAATGTTTCAGGGTTGACAGGAATTCCTGATGAAATCCTAGAAAATCAGCAGTCTTCTATAGGCTCAGATACCCTTTCTGTTACTGTAAGCTCTAGTCCTGAAAGCTTAAGTCCTCTGCCAGAGCTTCTGGAAGATGACAGCAGTGCCCACCTGTCTGTGGAATGCTCTCTTCACTCTGGCAGAGTGGAAATCACCTCTCCAACTCAGGACTTAGAAATGGAAATCGTGGCCACATCTAGAAAGACACCACAAGAAGTACCCTCTGATCTGACCACAGATGGCAAGTACGACAGTTTTAGAAAAAAAATTAGGCTGTTTTCTATTCATTTATTCAAAATAAAATGCTGAGGTTGGGGTTTGTATTTTTGTCTGATGTATGGTTTTTGGTATTGACAGAGTACTTGCAGACTCGGAGGTGAAAAATAATCTGCCTGAGGTTAATTCCGATTCTCAACTACAGTCAACAAACAGTGGTGTGTTGTGTTTCAATACTTCTCATTAGTTTTTTTGCATGACTGTCATATAAACATATAACAAGATGTAAACATCATAATAGTCACACAATCTTAATTCAGTTTCAGTTAATAAAGTTTTTTTGTCTGTCAGATTAACTTTATCTGTTATTTTACCATTATACAGAAAGTGTTGTTCCAAGAACTGAAAAGGGATGTACAACTGATGGATCTGCTGCAGAATTTAAGAAAGTGCACTCTGCGGCAGGGGATAAAAATGAAGGTTCTTTAAACCTAATCACAGATACCCAGCCAGCAGACCAACAGGCTACCTCTAAGCCGAGCTATGCAGCAGCTGCAGTACAAACATTATCAAACACTTTCTTTACGACAACCTGTGCAAGTCAGACTCACACTGAAATTCAAGCAGAGACATACAGCTTTACTGGTGCTCCAGATGCCCAAGAGGCAATTGTCTGTAATCCTGTAACTGTAGTGAGCCCAAAAAGGGATATGGCCACATGTACAGAAGAGCCTTCAAGACAAAATGATCATCCTCCTCAAAGTGCTATTATGCAGACATCTACACACACTCACCTACCTGAAAGCACAAAATCCATGCAGACTTCCAGTCCCCAAAATCAGAAGTCCCAACAGATTCTTTCAGCAAGTAAAAATGAAAGTTTACAATGCCTTGTTGCCTCTGAGCCTAAGCCTAAACCCTCAAATGAACTTACTCGTAATTACATCCCTAAAGTAGGATTGACCACCTACACTGTTGTGCCTCAGAAGACCTTGGACAAACTACGTTTCTTTGAGGTGGAGCTGACACTTGAATCCTCCAGTGTACTTGGGGTTCAGGAAGTCGATGTGGAGTCTTTAAGTCCAATCGCAGTAGCAGCAACAGCAGCAGTAGCTCCCACGAGGTTGGAGTGCAGGCCTGTCAGCAGTCTTTCTCTTCCTATTTCCCCAACTGCAGAATCTACTTCAGACACCTCTTGTATCCCGCAGCCTAAGGAGAAGAAAATTCCACCTGCAACCAGGCCCAAACCAGCTTCTTTCCGTTTACCACAGAACAAAAGGTCACCTGGAAGTTATGTCAACTCAGCAGTGGTGCGCAGTAGAAGTTTAAGTGAGGAAAAGGACCTTCCAAGTAGCCCGCAAAAAGAGAGTTTCCATAGTGTTTCTATGCAGGAGAACTCAGTCTTTATTCCACCATTTATCCAGTGGGGGCAGGAGACAAACACTACAGAGGAGCAGCACATTTCTTCACCAAAATCTCCTTTAATGAGAGAGGAAATGGAGAAATCTAGTCCAGCTTCCTCTCTGAAACAAACTAAAGGGTTCACTGGACCAGATCAGTCGGTGTTGCCATGCCAACTGAGTTTACCAAAAACTGGCCTGACTCTGGAAAAGCTGCAGAGTTTTGCAGCACCCAAGCCATACTCTTCATCCACACAGTCACGATTTGCCCAGGCTGTGAATACTGCAGTCAAGAGATCTCAGTCTCTAACCAATAATCCTGTTATGCTATGCAGTCACAAGGTTCCTTTGGCGATGACTAAACATTGCACTATCAAAGAGGAAAAAGAGGAGTTTGTTGAACTGCCCACTTTAAGGGTGAGTATGATTTTTTTCTTTTTTCAATGCGGGTTTAAGAATCTTAGAGTTTACTTACAGAATGTGTACTAGGTTGCACAATTTCTAAGAGAAGCTTGCGTTTGATAATGGGGTAAACTGTGCGTGCATTTTCATGTGTTTTTGTTTTGCTCGGCTTTCATTCAGTTATATCCATGCTCATGTGGTGTGTCACAGTGTTAATGTCTCTGTTACCAGCCTTCTGGCTGGGGCACAACTTGTGTGTATATCTGTATTAAGAGAGTAAGAGAGAGAGAGAGAGAAAGAGAGAAGGAGAGAAAAGGAGAAATTTAAATTAGTTTCAGGAATAACTCCACAGCCCACACATTATTTATGTAATCATCTATAATTTTTACCAACTTAATATGCCTGATCTAAAATTTTTAGCTACTCCCATAGCATTTACAAAATATTTTTAGAGTGGAACACACTGCTGCTATCAACAACCGTATTTAGTAATTGCTTTCACTGTCTGTATTTGCATAAAACTTGGCCATTTAATTATATATTTAATGACTCTTGCGTATGTTCCAACAAAATGTCCCCAGCATTCTATAGGTGTGTAAAAAGATAAGAGTTACTGACTAATTATGTGTATGTGTGTATATGCTGATAGGATGTAGACAGTGGGCATGGAGAGATGAAGAGCAGCAGTGACTCTTATGGCTCTCTGGTCGAGAACTCAGAGGATGTGTGGAAGAGAAGAACGCATCTATTGTCAGACAGTGGCTCTACTTTTCACTACAGCTAGGTAAGCGTTATATACCTTATATTATTTAAATTAAGAAATAAATATGCAGTGTCCAAAATATAAAATTATGTATATACATTTGCATATGGAAGAAGATTTATAGGAACAGCATAATAAACCTTAAAAAGGTAGTATTATTATAGTATTTTTATACAAATGTACAACAAATGTGTAGTTTTTGAAGTTATTGTATAGTGTTATAGTATAGTATATTTGAGCAAGAATAACATACTGGTATATATTTTTCACTATTACATAACAGAAATTATTTCAAATAGTATTATTATTATATATGAATAATAACTACAGATCTTATGTGTTTTAGAGATGTCTTTTGTGATGTATCCAGTTCTGAAGATTTCATGTACCGGACCAGAGTATTTAACCACTTGTTTAGCTTTAAACTTTAATGTTAGTGCCTTAATGAACACTTTTCGAGCTCATATCCTTCACTCTTTGTTTTTACCCCTTAATTCAACTTTACTGCTCAGCTCAATGCCTAAAAGATTATCACTTGGAAATAAACATTTATTCATTCATTTATTTAATCATCTTCTATACCCGCTTATTTCCTAACTGAAGCGTTTTCCAGCACACATAGGGCAAGAGGCACTATATATAGAGGGTATATATATTATATATATTACAGGTATATATATTATATATGTTATATTATAATTGGGCCACTGGTTAATTAGCAACTTGTTAAAAATATCATACTCTGTTAAATCTGAAAGAAGACAGGGATCATGATAATTTCTTTTCATTCAATAAATATTTTAATCATATTAAAACTCACACTGCACTCAGCTGTTTCTCAGTGTTAAAACTGCTATCAAACCATAATTAGAAAATCCAGTATGAGAGAAATGTCCGGTCTAAACTGTACGTCTGCTCCACTTAGTCTGTCTCTTAACTTGTCTTCAGTTGATTGTGTAAATGTTTTACTTAGCAGTAGTTAATACAGTAGTTATTATAGTTATTATGTTCTCTAAGCAAAGACGGCATGCTCCTGAGAATACAAGGTCACTGGGTTTAAACTATTACTATGCACCACATTTGCCATTTTTTAAGCTTGACTAGTCTTTCTGCATTATAATTTCTCTCAAATGCTTTATATTAAATTTTTTTTTGAATTCTTATATTCCCATTGATTCCTGTTGATTCCAAACCTAATATTTCTATTCTTTTCATAAATTATGAATGTTCTGTTCAGGTTTATGAAAGATGAGTTGTATTTTTTGTGTGTGATTTCTTTTAACTTATTAGCTATAGTGTTTGATGCATTGTAATTATCAGTCCATGTAAAAGAGGTACTCTGATATGCCCGACTTGCCCTATATTTTTGTGCATATATACTAAATGCATATCTTTGGTGCAGCTAAACAATGCTGATGGACATGACAGAGGTAAAAATCAGACGTTATAATTACAGGGAAGTAAGCAGTATGTAATGGCTACAAATGTACCTGCACACATATTACATATGGGTGCATCTGTATCATAAACATATAAAGGAATAGAAATTGAAGCTGAGCAAAGAGAAACACACTGGTTTGCTCATGCTTATTTTAAAGACAGTTCTGCTGTAATATATTTTTAAAAGTGCATTAAAGATTAATACTTAAAACTGGTATGACTGTTTTTTGTTTACAAACTTTGTCTCATGTTGGCACATTATTTTAGTTAGTATAATTAGTGCACAGTATTTTTAATATAACTAATTTCAATATAACTAAAATAACCAATTAATAGTATAACTATTATTTTTTACACCATGTATTGTAACTTTTTAGTTAATCTTTTGAGTGTTTACGCAGCATGTTTCTTAAACACTAAAGAATTCAGCACTTTAATAAATACTTCAGTTCATTTGATACCCTTCTTTTGAACAAATGATATAAAGTTAACACAAAGGTAAAAAAAATTATTAAGTATTTTAGTCAACACTTTATTAATTTGAATTTTTTAAATATTATAAGACCTATTTGTCTTATAGCCATAAGGTTATGTAATATGTTGGCGGTTTCTAAGCAATTTATTTATTTATTTAAATTACATGTCTATCTCAGCCCAAGGGATATCTTTGCTTTTAATACAGTACTCACCATATCAAAATGTAATACTATATAATAATAATATATAAATAATTATACTAAATAAAATATATGATCCCTGAAACAGTTAGAGTAAAAGAGCTATGGAATGTACATACCATAGGCCTAAATCTGTATTTGGGGGTGCTTAGATATTTATTAATTTTAGCTTTAATTAGTCCTTTGCTAGAAATAAAGTTACACAGTTAGGGAATTGGGTGTAGGGCTGCTAATCCAAAGATTCCCAGTACCACGGAGTTTCCTCCGCTGAAACCCTGAGCATGACCCTTAATTATAATCCTTAGCTGTAAATAAAAAAAATAAAAGATAAAAATGATACATATAAGTAATGCTAAGGGTGCATTGTACATGCTATAAACGTATTAAAAATCCAACTGTGTGCATTTGGTGACAGGTCTAAGTTTTAAATTGATGTGCATAGGGTAAGTTCATGTGGTATCCATGGTGGTTTAATAGTACTTCACACTGGTCTTAACCATTTTATTCTCTTAGACGCCTAAATAATGATCGGCATTTTGATAACCAGGGTTTTTATTTACAGCACGTCACCACGACTTGACGTAACGCGTGTGCATGACTAAAACAGGCGGGCGGCCCTTTAACCCAGCGGGAACGCGGGAATAAAAAGCGCTCAGCGTTTACCGGCTAACAATGGGAGCACGAGGAAAAGAAAGCCGGCCGCAACCGAGCAGCAGGTACAGTAACTCCAGCACACACATATGGCTCTGGTGTCACGCAGATCAGTTGTTCTACCATGTTCGCTACAGTATTTTCAACACAGCGTTTCGGTAATGTAATCCAGTCGCTTATGTAATGCGCGTCACCACTGATGAGAAGATTAAAACGCTCTGCGCTCATGTATGCATGCGTCAGCAAAAAAGTGCGCAAAGACATATTTATTCTTGGCGTTAAATCGAAACGACAGAACGCCGCTATGAGGTTTACGTTTATTTTTTATCTTGTTTTTGTTTTTAAATAGCCCTGTATTGAAAATGTATTTCTCCGAAAGATGTGTTCTATATGCAAGAAACAGATCATATGAGTACATATGATTCCACCATAATCGGCTCTTTTTACTGCGCCTCGTTCCTTTGTGTCAGATCACAAAAGCTGTTTTATTATTTCACATTACTTTTTTTAGGGTTTGGTGTCTGACAGACGAAAACAAACTCTTTCCATGGAAAGATGTCCATGCATTTGGACGTACATTTTGATCTCATTTGGTAACTTGTGTCATAAGACATGTATTTGAGTGGCATCTGACTGATGCAAATGATTTATTTACTCATCTTTTATACCTTTTAATGTAAATGATTACATTAATAGTGTATATGATTTTACTTCAAATGGTGTACCTACCCACCACAATGGAAATCATTTACATACATGTTGGTGTATAGTGTTGTGTGAGAAAATTAGGTTGATTTTACACTGACTTTAATTTCTACTTATAACTTTTATTCATTATAGTTGACAAGCAATTATGAATTACTTTAACAGTGTTGGTGGCTTGTTGGTGGCAAGTTCAGCTTGGCTTACACACTGTGACATGGATCTTTTGACTACTTATGAAGACAGGCAGATAAAGTTCCAAGCAAAGTTTTCCTGCAGTTTTGTGCATACAAAGACATGTGTGTATGTGTGTATATGTTTGTGTGTATGCTTGCAAGTTAATTTTAAAGCCACATTACAGTCAGCAAGCAGTGTTTCGTGTGTGTGTGTGTGTGTGTGTGCATGCTAGGAGCATGCTTCAAGCTATAATTACCTGCTCTTTTGCATTACCTGTTTTATGCACCTAAATTAAAAGACATGCAAGTTCTTTTGCGACCGGTTTCTTGCACGACATTCACCAGCAACTGGTTCTATAGAATGTACAGTAGTTATTACACAATAAGGACATTGACATGTAGGGTGGGGAGGATTTACCACTTGACCTTCAGAGTTAGGAGTCATTGTTTTCTCTTTGTAAAGTAAAGCTATTTAAGCACTGGTGGATTAATCATTTTAAGGAAGGATTAGTGCGGAAAGAAAACATGTTCTATAAGCTACCTTTGGGCAGTTTTGCTTTATCAAGCAGAATTGGTCCTTACATTGTCACAGAGCCCTAAGCAATGGTCCCCTTTAGCTGTAGAATGTAGAATTGTTGTTAGGCCAGTGGTTTCTAGTGCTGGACCCTCGTTATGCTTACTGTACTGATTACCTATTGTAATATACAGTGTTCAACTACTTGTAATTTCCTAAATAACATTAAGTCCTTTAGGATCAGGACTAAAATCACTGGGCTTAACAGTAAAGTTTATTTGGCAGAATTAACAAAAAAACAAATAAATTAAAATATACAAATTAATCTTGGATGTGGATATATTGGGAAAATAATATTATTTCAACAGACACCCTTTTTTGCTTACCTGAGCAAACATTAGATTCAGTTATAAGTATCTAAGCAACACTACAGGTTTTGAGTAATTATAGCACAAATCCTTGCTATAGCCTCCAGCTTTAAAAGTTTAATCTTCTATGTTAAGGCTTTCGGCGCCATAGGTTTTTGCGCCTATAAATGACCTCATTGCAAAACTTCAGTCACCTGCTGAGAGTGAAATAGGTGCAAGACTAAAGAACAGTTGTCTTTATTAGTTAATGTCCAAAAAATCTTTCCTTATCAGATGTTCACGCAAATACTGTTTTTAAACTAGCTGATCATATAGATTGAGTTTAAGTGACAATATTTTTTGCTGTGTAATGCTAAATTTTTTTAGATTTAGTGCAGCTGTCTTGGAAAAATGGTACAAAATGGTACGCTAACTTGGGTCTCTTGGAGCCTATCATGGCGCACATAGGGCAAGAGGCAGGGGTACACCATGGACAGATCACCAGTCCATCCTTGGGCCACACCCTTTTCTGCTACAAGATTGCTATATTGTGGCTGACCCTGTGCTGTGACCCTTGCTTCCTAACAAGCTGCGATATGTGAAAAAAATCTTTCACTGTCTTAGAGTGTATATGTTACAGATCTCGTTTTCTAGCCCAACTAAATATTTTTAATGGAAAACTAAATTAGTAGCTGATTTATTTTGCCTTTAATGAGTCTTCAGCTCTAAATTTAACCACTTTCAGAATTAAAGCAAGTGACTTCTCTAACAATACTCTTACTTTAAAAATAAGTTTTGATATGTTAGTTCATCAAATTTAGGGAATTTATATGTTGAAAATACTGCTAACTGGGACTTGGAAAAAATGCTGCAATATTTATTTTTTTATATATTATATTCATTTATTCATTCATCTTCTATACCGCTTATTCCCGAACTTTCCGGGGTCCTGGGGGTTTGCTGGAGCCTATCCCAGGGTGAGACGCAGGGGGGTACACCCCGGACAGATCGCCAGTCCATTGCAGGGCCACACACTCAAAAACACACACTCACATTCACTCCTAGGGGCAATTTAGAGTCACCAATCAACCTAATG
>JAOTQW010000038.1:8235260-8258226 GCA_026260075.1 Sisor rabdophorus | reverse complement strand
GTGTGTGTGTGTGTGTGTGTGTGTGTTTAGTTCTCAGACACATGGAATTGTCTTGCTGTATGAACATATTACTTTTAGCACGATTTCAAAGTAGTAGTTTAATGTGTATAATCTATAATATAAATATAATGTGTAAAATTACTAGCACTTGGCACATACAGTTGTAGGACAGAGTGGAGTAATCCGATAATAACCAAGATAATAACCGATAATAACAAGTGTTTTCCAAGAACAAAACATTACAATACTGCATCTTTTGGGAGATTATGTTGATGCTATGAAGTAAAGAACAAAACATCAGGTTTTTTATTCTTAATTAGTAACATGAAATGTGGAATCTCCAAGAGACACGTTAATTTTTATCTACTTACATCAGCTGACATTTTTTCTTCAACAGCATTTCCCTTTAACTCATATATAAACTCAATATGAAAATATGCTTGTCATGTCGGTGATAAACCAAAAAACAAATGTTCTTTGTCCTGAAGATCTTGCAAGTTAAAAGCTACTGGTAAATGGAAGCACAGTAGTTAAGGTGTTGGAATTGCTAATTGGAATATATATTCCCAGTACCACCATGCTGGGTGCCAGAAAAAGGCCCTTAAACAACCAAACTTTGAAAAACAAAAGTAAGTTGCTCTGTATAAGTCATACACTATGGTTGCAAACCATGTACTTTAAAAATAAAAGACGAAATACTGATTAATATTTTTAAAAATTTAAATATTTGCATTATTTCACCAGATCACACTCTTCCTGTTTTAAATCTAGGAATTATAATTACTATTAAAATTGTTAATATTTTTAGTTGATGGGGCGGCACGGTGGCGTAGTGGTTAGCACGGTCGCCTCATAGCAAGAAGGTCCCAGGTTGAGCAATCATCCTGTAGATCATTTGGTTCATTTTATGTTTACATTTTATCCTTAAGAAATGAAAAAGAAGTCTTAGTTATGGTGATTATTAGATATATCTGAGTTCTGTTTCTACATTGCCTGTAGCAACGTAGCAGTTGCATCAAGTACCTGTGGTTTTGTGAAATGTTGAGCTATTACTGAAATGACTGCCCGCAAATACAATAATCAAGATTTCCTTGTAATGGACAACAGCCTCAGGCCTATTTTTGTCTAGAAAATAATACTTTTTCACATGTAAATTATAAGTTTCCTTTATAAGCAAACAAATTTTATCCAGCAAAAGCCTTCCATGGCTTTTATATAATTTAACATTAATATTTAACATTTCTTGCCACTAGATATGTTTGATGGGTCTAGGTCATAAAGTGCACTGGTTGTGCTTTTGTTACCACCTTCCTTCTCGACGCTACAGATTTGACCCTTTTTTCATGACAATTAAATTATTATTGTGCTGTTCAAAAATGTGTGCACAGAATTCCAATTAGGGTCTAGGTTTGAAATTGTTCCATTTGCTAACTAGGACAGCATATCTTCACTACTCCCAACACCCCCCTACATCACCATATGATCTCAATGTAGTTTAAACTGACGTACTAGAGAGATGTGTGGAAATGACTAGTCATTTGGCATTTGTTTTGCTTCTGTGGGTATCACAGCCTAAGATAAAGAGCTTTACTTTATTTAAAATTCAAGTTTATGTTAATGTGTCAAACGGCCCAAGCCTATCTGAGTTACTTTGCACAGCCCGCTGCTTTAATGTGAAAGTCGCTTTAAAGTGAAAATTGCAATTTCTAACCTTCAGAATATTATCTTTTTTTGTCTTCTGTTCTTTTTCTTAGTTGCAGGCATGGAGGAATTCTGCCCAGTCCATATAGCAGTGTCTCTGATAATCCTAACTCTTTAAGCGCTGATAAGATGGGCAATTTTACGTAATTATAAACTGGAAGACACAAATTGCACTACAGTATCTTTAAATGTCGTAATGTGCTAAAATACACTAGCAATGGGACTCACGCTCGTAGTCTGCACACAATTACTTCCTGGGTGACGGTACGGGCGTAAAACTAATTTTGCACAAAATTTGACATTATCAACATAAATGCCTCTTACTGAAAGCTTGCGTGACACATTCATCAAACGGGCGCCTGTAAATACGGCTGCAAAACGCATTAAGAGGCAGAGCAAACACTGCTCATTTCTGCAATAAATGCTGTTGACTAACACTATCATTACCTCCAAGCTTAATTACTTTTTGCTTTTTGATTTAATTGCTTCAATAAAAAGATTCTGTAATGCATTTTTAATTACACTGTCCAAGTGACCTATGTAGCGAGAATTTTAAAACAGTAGGCCAATAATTAGCCTGTCACAAAGCAGTTAGGGAGTATTGTCTGCTTGTCCTCTTACTGGCCTACTCCTGGCACAATCAGCAATTGAAGCTTGTTGTATTTTAGCTCACATTCCTCATTTTTAAAAATAGTCAGACAATAAGTGCAGTATGAGAAGATATAGGTTGTCTAATTTAGCTTTGTGCCAGTTATTCTGGGACATCAGTGTGGGAGAACCTCTGTTGGGATTGCTACAGGCACCTGAGGTCAAGAAGACCTGAGATTGAACTGTATGTTCATTTAAAGAGCAGCATTTAATAACACTTGTTCTGGAATTAAAAAAAAAATAACAATTTATCGTCTATACAAACTCTTTCCCAACCAGGGTCACAGGGATCTGCTGGAGTTTATCGCAGCTGTTATTGGGTGCACTCTGGACAGGTCGCCAGAAAAAAAAAAAAAAAAAAAATGTTGCTCTATATAAAGATGGCCTAGGCTACAAGAAGATAGCCAAGATCCTAAAACTGAGCTGCACCACAGTGGCCATTCAACAGAACAGGCCTCGCCATGGTCAACCAAAGAAGTTAAGTGCTTAGCGTTATATCCAGAGGTTGTCTTTGGAAAATGGAAGTATAATTTCTGCAAGCATTTGAGGTTGAAGTGATGGGGGGTCAGTCTGTCAGTGCTCAGACCATCTGCCACACACTGCATCAAATTGCATGGCTGTTGTCCCAGAGGGAAGCCTCTTTTAAAGGATATGCAAAATAAAGCAGGCAAATAGTTTGCAGCAGGCTAAGGACAAGGATTACTGGGACCATGTTCTGTGGTCTGATGAGACAAGATAAACTTGTGCATTTCAGATAGTGTCCATAGTGTGTGTTGGAAACTGGGTAAGGAGTAAAAAGAGTGTGCCTTGCCTAAGCTTCCAACAACTTCATTACAACATGTACTATAACATACTGAAGCAGAGCATGGACTAGCTTACATATATAGATTATATATATATATATATCTTAAACCAAGGCATAATATATTAATTTAGTACCAAACACTTTCTGGAAGAAGCCTTCTTAATATACTCCATTACAATACTGATACCTTTTATTCTTCAGAGACAGGTGCATTCTTCCTTGCAATTTTTTTTTACCTAAATTATACATTTATTATGACATATTCTCTATTTGTTTAATTAAAAATAAAACACATTTCATAAAAAAATTATTTGGACTAAAATATTTAAAAAGTGCTACACTGAGCAGCAGCAGTGATGTTGATAGGTCTTGTTATTCAGAGATGGCACTGGCATGCTGCCACATCGATTGCAGTATTTCTGGGCTCTTCTCCATTATCTCCAGGTGGATTTGGGTGCTCCAGACCCTGCAAACCTCACATCTAACATTGACATTGCTTAAGAGTAGTGGAATGAAATGAGTGAAGAAGAAGAATAAAGAAGAGGCCTGTGGTAAGACTGAACCGAAAGGAGGAGGTTTGTGGGTGGTGATGGTTATGTTGGTGGTGCTGGTGTTGATAGAGGTGGTGGTTGGGGGTTGGTAAGTCTTCATTTCATGCTGCAGTGCTTAAGAGCTGCTGAGAGCATTGACAATTACAGGAATCCCCAGTGCCTCTTTGCTCTCTGGCTGCTCAGTGAGCTACTGGCAGGGCTCACAGTGACTGGTCAGGCCTATGGCAGCAGACTGTGTGCGATGGGAATGGGAATGGGGGGTACTGCCTGATTTCTATAACCCCCTATCTAAAATCTCAAGAGGCTTGGAGGATCTCATTGTCCCAAGTTGAAGAGTAGAGTTAGGCAGAAGGTAAGCAGAAGGAGGCACCTTGCTACGAATAGCTGTTATCACCTTTAAAAAATGAAAAAGCTGGTTTGGTTTTAATTCTTTAAATAGAAAGAGTAAAGGTTCATTCGGAATTTCTGCCTTTTTTGGTCCTTTTGCTTATTATGATTCATGTCTTCATGATATGATGTATGTTTTATGGTGTTTTTATGTAAAGTAAATTGTTGTATTTTGTAATTGTACTGCTAATGTCTTTGCCAGGACACTCTTTCTTCAGGTACTCTGGTTTCCTCCCACAGTCCAAAAAGATGTACATTAGGTTGATTGGTAACTCTAAATTGCCCATAGAAGTGTGTGAGTGTGTGTGGTTGTTCATCTATGTGTGGCCCTGAGATGGCCCTGTGACCTCGAGTTAGGGATAAGCGGGAACAGAAGATGAATGAATAAATGAATTCATTTATTCATTTATTCATTTTCTATACCCGCTTATTCCCAAACTTGGGGTCACGGGAGTCTGCTGGAGCCTATCCCAGCACACATTGGCACATTGTTGTGAGGCGACCGTGCTAACCACTACACCACGGCGCCGCCCTGAATAAATGAATAACAAATAATAATAATAACAAATATGTTTTGTTTGGAGATTTAAAAAAAGAGTGTCAATTTTGACCAGAGATCATTTCACATAATGACAAGAGGATAATTCAGGAGAATTTTACTGCAGTTCACCATGGAATTATGAAAAATAATCAGGTGCATAAATATGCATGAAATAGTAGTTCTAGTAAAGGTGTTGTCTAGAAGCTTGTAGGAGCAATTCCCAGAAGCAAGATGCAACTGCTAGGACCCTGAGTACCCTAACACTCAATTATATAAATAAAAGAAAAAAATTAGCTGCTATAGTTGAAGGTCAATTGAGCTGCTGAATACAGTAAGAATAATTGTAAAGTAAATGGTTATTAAGCCTCAAAACAAGAAGGTCCTGGGATTGAATCCAGAATCTTTCTGTGCGGAGTTTGCATGATCTCTGCGCTTGCGTGGGTTTTCTCCGGGTACTCCGGTTTCCTTCCACAATCCAAAAAAAACCCATGTGCATTAGGTTGATTGGTGATGCTAAATTGCCCATAGGAGTAATTGTGAGTGTGTGTGGCCCTGCGATGGACTGGCGACCTGTCCAGGATGTACCCCTGCCTCTCACCCTATGTGCACTGGGATAGGCTCCAGCAGACCCCCGTGACCCTGGATTCTGGAATAAGCAGGTATAGAAGATGAATAAATGAATGAATCTAAACGCTGGTTCTAAAAGTGGGATTACCAAAAATCCCTTATTTTCAATAATAAAAATTGACATTAACTAACCATCACATACCATGAGGTTACAATCAGGGTCTCTTACACATCCCTGTTACAGTAAATGCCACTATATAAAAATAATGAGCATATTTTGCATGACTAACATTATATGGCATGGAGCCTTGATGTTTAAGTCACCCCTTTGCTTCTATTAATAAGTAAACACAGCCTACAAAATAGATTGTTGTACTCTGTAGTCATATCACTTATTATATATTAAACTATGAAAATACAAAAAACGTCTGCAAATGTTGCTGAAAATGCTGAAAACGCTCAACTGTGCACCCTTGTTTTTTTCATGGATGGAAACTTTTTCTTTTACTTTTTACGTTTATGATGTTGTTTTACAGGCTAAATGACTATTTTCAGATTATCTCATTTAGTATGTTGAGTCAATCAGCTTAAATTGAATGTCTACATTTGTCATCTAAAGCGTATGTTAAGAGCAGTCTCTTCTGGCACCAGAGCGTGGAAGGCTTAAAATGAGTCCTGCTCTTTTTCTGCCTTAAACCTAAGTAGAATCAATTCCCCAGCTCCATGACATCATTTAACATATCACTGTCTATTTATATATATATATATATATATATATATAAAACCAGCCTGTTGTAAAACACAGACAAAATTGCCCCAACTGGATATGACAACAGTCAAAACAATTGCCCTAATTAGGGGGCTCCATGCCTAAGAATGTGAAGGAAAACTTAGTGCAAATGGGAAATGGTGCTTTCATCCTGAAGCGGCTGGCCGCCTCAGTCCCTTAATGTATTACCACCAGCAGCTGCAATCACCAGAGCCGAATCTAAATGCTGATGATTCAGGAGAAAGCGGGTGCGGGGCCACTGCACAGCCACACGAGAGGTGATTTAAAACATTGGCTTTAATGAGGCTGACCGCTGGCCGTCTGATCTGAATGTGATGGTAGAAATTAGATGAAGCCAGGGGTCGGCACAGAGGGCAGCGTGCAAACGAAACACACAGGACAAGACTAGTGTCAGCAGCTCTGTTTACCTCAGTTCAAGTAAATAGCAGCTAGTGGCTTCCTATATCCGTACAGATGAGGTAATCAATGTGTTTGTGCCCTGGTGTGAGAGAAAATGTGTATTGTTTGTTTTGAGTATGCGTATGTGCATTTGTGTGTGCTGAAAAGAAAAAAGGATGGCAAAAAAGGGGGACAGAGAAAGAGAAGGGAAGACACAGTTTTATTGGTACTTTTGAGTTTTCACAAACCCAGAATTCCTGGTTGTGGGGCAATGAACAACTAAATACATTGCTTTTCATCCTGTCTGCAATAGTCTCTGAACTATTTCTACAAGTGGCATATTACACACTGTCTAGCCAGCAGCTCAGACAACAAGAATATGTCTACCACTCAGAGCAGAAAGAAAATCTTTCTCTATTATTTTATGCATAATAAAGAAGGAATATAGAAAAGCTGTGACTACCTCCTGACTCAATCTAATATCACTGTCAGTAAGCTGACAAGCTATATTTATATGATTGTCTGAGGGAATCAAAATCAAAAAACAACAAAAAATCCATAAAAAGCAGCATTTCAATCATATCATTTTCAGTCCAAGCAACAGTGTAGAAGCCAGTGGTATGACCTGGATGTGAAGACAGGAGGCAGCTAGCTGATCTGTCCCACAGTGATTGACAGCTTCTGACCAGCACTCAGCTGGCTCAACTGCTGAGCACAGCAGGTACTCCTGAGGCTGGGTGAGATTCACAATCAACTGGACATTACTGAGATAAACAACATTTACGTCTGGGAAGGCTGAATTTGAGCATGTATCGCACACTTCCATCATGCTGTGCTGCAGGGTTCACTGACTTCACAGTTTCAGGAATTGCAGAATGGATTCAGTCCAAAAAAATTCCAGACAAAAAATACAGTAAAAAAGGGATAACACTATATATACTAACACTATATAGCACATATTCATAGCTGAATAATAAGGGACTGTGATTTTGTACTAAAGTAGTTGGTGTTAAATGTCACTGTTTTCCTTTTAGCATGGTCGCCCCACAGCATGAAGTTTCCAGGTTTCATTTCCGGGCAATAGGTCTTTCTGTGCAGAGTTTGCATGTTGCCCTGAACTTGCGTGTGTTTACTCTGGCTACTGCAGTTTTTTCCCATAGTCCAAAAATATAAGGTTGATTGGTGATTCTATATTGGCAATGGGAGTGAGTGTGAGTGTGTGTTTGTTTGTCAATGTTAGGTACTCTTAAAGTATACAGCGCTTTTTAACAGTAATGTTTGTGTCAGAATTAAATAAGACAATAGTGTAAACTCACTAAAGTTCACTCAGTTCAGTTTCATTAATATTTGTAAATTAAAATTCAACAACAAAACAAGCCAGAGACAAAAGAAACAAGAAACCAAAACTTCATGGGTGAAGAAAAAAATCCTGAAGACACCAGGATCAGTTGCCTTTAGACAAACCAGAAGAGTTTTTTACATTTAAATTTTTTCTCACCCACTGACCACCCTCTTTCTTATTTGACATCTAACATGTGCTTTATGTGCTTCAGCCATAACAGGTAAACTAGCAACATAACACACTCTGAGGACACAAATTAGCGCACAGGTTATTATAATCACGAGGTGTCACTGTGATTGAGAGGGGAGAGAGGCTAACTGACCCCTCCCACCCTGATGGAGTGCACAGTCACATTTGCTATCTTGGCTCCTGGTCAGTGATCCTGTAGAATCATCAGAGTTTGACCTCACAATCTTCAGTAAGTAGGAGTTTTTTTTATGACCCTTTTATGACTTCGAAACCTCCTATTAACCCAGAAAATGCCATTTCTTGATTTCAAGTGGAACTATAATGATTCTTCTTTGAAATGTCTTACAACCTTGTTTCTTGGACATCTGCTATCTTTTGCCCCTGCCTCAACAAAAAATAATACTTAGTCCTGATTCAGTTTAAAAATTATAATTTTTCTGTTTATAAAATAAAAATACAGGACACATACATATGTAGATTATATTTTTACATTCATTCATTCATCTTCAATACCTGCTTATTCCCTAATTCGGGGTCACGGAGGACTGCTGGAGCCTATTCCAGTGCACATAGGGTGAAAGAAAGGGGTACTCCCTGGACAAATCACCAGTCCAATGCAGGGCCACACATAGACGAACAACCACTCACACTCACATTCACTCCTATGGGCAATTTAAAGTCACCAATAAACCTGATATACATGTTTTTAGACTGTGGAAGGAAACCAGAGCACCAAGTGGAAACCCACGCCAGAGCAGGGAGAACATGCAAGCGCTGCACAGAAAAGCCTGTGCCCGGAAATCGGACCCAGGAACATCTAGTTGTTAGGCGATGGTGCTAACCACTATGCATCAACACCGCCTGTAAATTATATCGTAAAATTAATTAATTGAACATAAGATGTGCAGGTTAACATTAATCTACTGGATTTCTAAAAAATATGTCTGTATTATAATACGTATAGCAAAACCCATATTTATATTTACATTAGTTAATACATAAATACATTAGTAAATATATTAATACATTAGTAAATACATTAGTACTTTTCTATCAAGAAAAGTCATCAGTGCTTTTTCTTTTAGTCATTTAGTAAATGTTATTGGAACCTTAAAATATCTTTTTAATATCAAAATATTGTTGTATTAATTAATAAATAAAGAACATGTATTGCCCAGGTTATTTAAGTGCCATTTTTATCTAGTAAAAATTCCCATGAGCACCGGAAAGAATAGCTCAAGTCTATTTACATCCATAATTTTCCCATCCATTAAAGAGACGAATGCTTTGATCCTATTGCAGTGTTTATTGTCGTCTCGAGGGATTCATTAAGTCCAACACTCCCTTCAAAACATAATCTATTGCTTAATTAAACTCCCCAAATATGAAATTTAAACCCATGTATAAAGAGTGAAGTTATTGCTTTGTTGTTTCCTCATTTGCACAATATTTTAATAAACGAGTAGCAGAGATATATTTCCATTAGCATGTAAATAAAGCATTTCCTTAGCCACTTAAGAGCTTTGATTTGACTGTTGCAGAATCGCGACTCATCTTTTTCATGCTCAACGGATCTCGGAAGAATACGAAATCAAGCTCATTGACTACAGAGAGACATTTCACAGCTTGTGACTCTGGCACACATCATTGCAAAGTGTGAAATTTTAATCAGAGATGTTGTGAAGAAACAAGGATTGTCTGACGACCATAATTAATGACTTCTGTCATACAGATTATGACGGCAAATATAAATGTGCAAGCCTTCTAAAGAGCAAGAGAAAATGCATTAACTGAGTTGCATAGCATGAAGAAGCGGTGAATTAGAGGCATCATGGTTTGGTGTCACTATATGTATGCACATCCTTTGTTTTATAAGATGCTATTGGTTTTCATTTAATTGAACAACATTTTTTTAGGCACACTCCATGTCTTGTTCACCATGAATTAATTTCATGCATGGCTTATTGATGCATGACATCTTCCAAATTAACCGAAATGAATGTTGCAGGAACAGAGTGACTTTAAACCTACCTAACATTTATTGCATAATTTTTCCATGTGCTTTGCCTGCTATTAAAAAAAAAGATAGTTGTGATCATAGAAATGCATTTATCATATATGTGCAACAATACATTTGCCATAATAAAAAGGCTGCCTTGTAACAATGACAGAACTGAGATGCTTTTGTTTTTATGCGAGGCTAGCTGTGGTGTTTACACCTCTATTTATTTACAGTGCTCTTTAGCTTATTAAAATGCAAATTATGCATATGCTTTTATTTTTCAGCACAGTAATCTAGTACTATTTATTCAATCACCAACTTTTATTTTACAGGCCAACAAGAGAAATAGGCAGCAAGGGAAAAAGAGAGTGAGAGAGAGCGAGAGGGAGAGGGAGAGCGAGAGCAAGAGCAAGAGCAAGAGATAGCGCTCGGAAGCTTGCACACACTTTCAAGTGGCCACTAATCATAGATTGCAAACTCAAGTGTAGTCAGAAAGTGTTTGTGTCTGGCCCCCATTACAGAGTGCCACTGGCCTTTTGGAGTCCTGAGTTGTGCTTCAGCTCCCATTGTGACCCCAGGGCTAATACATGCAATCAATATTTTAAGTGCTGTGTGATTCATTTGTCTCACATTCTCTGTCAGAGATGTAATGTGTGATTAAATTGATGGCCAGAGAATAATCTTCGCCTGCTAAAGTTGGAGCCTTTAATGGGTGATGACTGATTGTTAATCAACTAATATCATAGTGCACACATCACTGTGTCTGACACTATCATGTTGAAATCCCTTGATTAGGTACAGCGAATGAATTCACAAAACAGTTTTGATGCAATATTAGAATCACTTATTATTTTTTTTTAGAAAGTTTTAGCTTTTTCCTTAATTTTTTAAAGAAATGTGGATCTGAAACTGCTCTTTTTATTTATGAATCTGATACATCAATTAATGAAAGTATTGAAACATTAAACTGCTATATCCAGGACCCTATGATACATAACCCAGCACAGAATGACACGT
This sequence comes from Sisor rabdophorus, assembly GCA_026260075.1. Lineage (NCBI taxonomy): Eukaryota > Metazoa > Chordata > Actinopteri > Siluriformes > Sisoridae > Sisor > Sisor rabdophorus. Next base: position 8,247,308 of record JAOTQW010000038.1, on the reverse strand, counting down.
AACAACAAAAAGCCAAATAACAGAAGCACAACACAAAGCTAAAGCCCCAACACAGAGCTAAAGGCCCAACAATGAGCTAAAAACTCAAGAACCAAAAAAACAGGCAAAAAACCTTTAAGTGATTCAGTAATTATTCATTCGTTTTTGTTGTGAGCCAACCGTGCTAACCACTACGCCACCCCGCCGCCCCTATTTAATGATTATCACATCTTAAATTCTACATATCTTAAATTATTAAGTTATGGTAAATTAGGTTATACTGTATTATCCAGTCCTTTATTTTATTAAATATTATTATTTATTATTAATTTAGGGCCTTGCTAAACTGAGAGCTTGGGGTCCATGGAATTTAAAATTGTAACCTTTTAAGCAGTATCCACAGCAGGTTGCTGTTATTTAATTAATTTATATTATTTAATTATGCTGTTATTTATTTAATATTACTGTGTAAAAAACTAATTGAATGATGAAATATCAAAATACATCGGTGTACTAATATTCTTGCTTGAGCAAAAACAATATAAGCATAAATATTTTGGTTTATATATATAAGCAACATATTTTCTTGTTTTTTAAAAACCTAAAAAGGTATGATTGGGTGGCAACTTCTGCCCATACCCATAGCTAGTCCTGGTTCACAGACATACATTTTTTTGTTAACTGTTTACTTATTTTATTAATTAATATGCAAATAGATGTATGCATTTAAACTAAATAGTATAAAACATCTATGCAGCCTAAGGATTTATAATGTACATATTTACCCATTTAAAAAGTTCTAGAAATTTGAAGAGTTAAAAAAGAAACGTCCGATTCGAGTTTGTTCACTCTGGCTTGGATTAGCAGTGATTGTGCTGACATAGGAACACTGTGTCCTTGGGAGATGACATCTGTAGTTTGGCTGGATAGGCTGATTTTACTTCCAAATCGATAGGGATGGTTCACCTTTGAGAATTCTTAGAAATAGGTTACTGATGCAGCTCAGCACACTCAGTAATTGATTGATTGATTTTGAGCTTGATCTCTCACTTGGTTTTCAGACCTGAATCAGTGGTAAACATAAAGGATGTCTTAAATTACACACAAAGTCTTTTAATGAGTGCCAGGCTGAATCTGGCTCGCTGTGGAAAATGAAACAGCAAAGACAACTCCAGCCTTTGCCATATGTGTCAAGAACGCAGATTCTTGGCATAGACTAAATTCTTCCAGGAAAAAACGATGACTCCAAGGCATCCTAATGCCTTTTCCATTTATGCCTGTCACTGTGGCATTGGCAAAGAGCTAAGCCAATCTGTGCCAATACTGTCTCTGGCATGCTGCCCAGCTGTTACCAGCCACACGATCCCTTTTCTGTCTCCAGTGTTTGTTTCACAAGCAGTCTAATCAATTGGAGAGCAGTCCTTCAGAACAGGGGTTGGCATGAGGCTGAATTCTCACATTGTGTCGTCGGTTCAATACACAAGGAATAGCACACATCTGTCAGCATGTGGTCCAGTCCTTCTACAGGATGAACGGGTATAAAATTAACCACATGGAATGTTATTGTATGGCACTGCATGAAAGGTAGCATGTGCTTTTTGTTTTGCAATGTACAGTACAAGATGTGCATGTGTAGCCTATTTGTCTGTGCCCGTTTGCAGTAACTCACTGCCAGGTGTGTGTGTGTGTGTGTGTGGCCCATTGTTGTCTGGCTGACACATGCTGTTAATGAAATCACAGAAGCAGGTCCGGTGCATAAAAGAACTCGCGTCAGAGAATCGCTCTTGCCACAATGACACTTGCCCTAATTTTCTGCATGCAGCCATGAAAAGAATCATTGTCATTAGTCCTCCTAATTCCTGCCTGAAGAATGCAAATTACACATTTTCACTCATAGTGCTGTGACGAACTGCTGATAAGTGTGCAGAGGAATGAGAGGACTGATCAGGCATCATGTCCAACAACACCGTCTTTGGCCCCCACCAGGTCTATACATCTGCCAACAAATTAAGGCCAACTTGTTTTTCAGCACCTCGGCCTTGGCGGTGCCTAAAGATTCATCATTACCTGTGTTATAGAGCAATAAAAGACACAAACACACAAACACCCACATTAGAGCCATGTTAAGCTGATAGGGCAAGTTGGCTGTTTACTCCAATGAAAGTACCTGTGATTGTATCGATCCGTGTTACATAAATCTTGTTTTCTGTCGGCTGAAGTGAATCAGCTCTGACCCTTAGGGTTAACAAACATTGTCAGGGCTTTCAGGCCATGTATAGGCCCACATTGGCTTATGCATGGTCCCATCACCCCACTGCCTCGGCTAATTGCTGACAATTCACACTCACACAGTGATGGGCTCAGGCTTGGCTAGCTGTTGCCTTAACGAGAAGTCAAGGTTTCAGTGGCCAGACAACTAGTGCTGGATTGGAATCTATCGGCAGGAGGCACAAGGACCGAAAACCTGAATTAATTGGCAGGAAAGCTCCTTTCTTGGATAGTGACACTCAGAAATGATGCTAAGTCAAGTTGTATGGTGATGCCTGGGGAATAATAAATAGGAAAGCTAAAATTTACTGTCAAGCAATGATAAACTATTATGGCTAAGTGATGCATTACAGTATAGGGTCTTACACACACACACAAACTTGCCAGCAATTATATTTATGATTTTGTTTAATTAAAAATGTTCATTCAACAACATACTATTAAACGTATGCTAGACATTTTATACTCATTTTATAATAATACAGTTTTTTATTGCCAGAAGCATACCATAAGATTAGTTCTGTTGGATTTTTGTATATGCCTTATAATGGTTCTGTTAGGGTACAAGAAAATAGTTTGAGGTTGGCTTACATTTATAACAACATTGGTAGAGAGATAAGGCAGGACAGTTATTTTCTATGATATATAATTCTGTGTTACTACTATTAGCAAAGCATTTTATATGCAGCTGCAATGATTGGAATTAGGACTTTAATCCTAGAAGGTAAGATGAAAAATTTCAAGGCCTTAATTTTATAATGTTCTATAAGCATATATAAAGTGGGTGAAGATTTTCAATAATTTTACAGCATCATGAAGCTCCAGTTCAATAAGGAAAAAATCAGATCCAACAATTTCTTTAAAACAATTCACAAAATATAAAATATTTGTTAACAGCATAATAATTTATATGGTTAAAACTTTGTATTGGATTTTACTCCAATTGTATTATTAAAAATCGAGAAATTGTAATTTGTTATGTTCAAGTGCAATAGCATTCAAACAGGTGAAATAAAGTTGTTTAATTTTCTGGCTGTATATGAAATCCATTTGTTTGCTACTTTTAATGTACTCTCACTACCAGGAGCTCATTATCATTTATTATATTGTGCAGGCTCCCTTTTTCATTGAGCACTCCTGCAGTCCTTGGAGAGGACAAACATTAGAGAGAGGGATCTTTTACTGTGTACCAAACACTGATTTTCTTCTACTTTTAATATTTTTATAATAATAACAACATACATTAAGATTTTTCTGTCACATAGAATGTGAATTTAATATTAAGCAAATTAAATCTTTAAATAAAAATTAAATTAAAGAAAAATCAATGCAAGCTTTTTAGAAATAAAGTCTTGGGTAAAATCGATGCATTCAGTAAAAGCACCTAATTGTAAAATGGCAGTAGCAGGTGTATCTGGATGAAGGCAGTTTATAAAAATACATAAGGAGCCAGATAATGAGTTTGACTTTTGTGCTTCTTTTCTTAGACACAATTTGGACACTTCCACATTCTCTGAGGAAAAATTAATTGTTTTTAGCAATTAAGATTCCTACCTGCCTGGTAGCAACCACAGTATTCTGATTCTGGGTTAAATACCCAGATACCACCTGCTTGATAGCAGTTAGGAACAGACTGTGCTGGCTTAATCTGCAAAGAAATGATAATGTCTCTCAATATTTTGGTACAAATATGGTATGTTTTGACCAAACAGAACACTAGGATAATTAGATTTTAGCCTGCATCAATAAGACACCTTCTAAAATGATGAAGATATAATGGTTAAATGTTATGTATCATCCTGTGGATTCTTTTTTATTGTTGTTGCTCTGTTGAGCTGTAACACACACAATAGGACTGTATAAATATATTTCATATATATTTCAGTAAGGTACATCCAAACATAAAGATTTGTTGGAACATAACCAAAAAATATTAAATCCCCAGGTGATATTGAAAACTTTTTAATGGACTTCTGTAGTCAATATGATTTAATTTGAAGTGTGTACTATTATCTGGGGCAAATGGAATAATTAATTCCAGATTCACCTATTTACCCATGACCCTGTTGAAAATACTCATATATTACACTCTGCATACTGTAAGAAGGGGGACAACATGAATGAAGAACAGTTCTAAAATACTGTTTTTAATAATTCAAATATTATTTAAAGAAAATGCATTTTGTTCTCTGGAGTCCTGACCTAACCCAATGTCTAAATTGTAAAAAATATTAGCTGGTTTAAACTAAGAGGTGGACATCAACAATAAGTCTAAAATCATAAATGAACTAATCGGAGGAAACTCTGATGAACCCGATCAAAGTTAACCCGGATTTTTTAACTGCTACGGTTAGTTGCTGTTTTCTTAAAGGAAACTTTTCCTAAAAACATACTTATTTAAAAAATATACTTTTTAGGCCAAAATTCATTTAAAATATATTTGGAATAAATGTTGTATATTTAATGCTAATTAAATGTATTGAAATAAAATGTATTTAAATAGACTATATATTTTGATTCAACCAAAGATATTTTAATATATATTTTAGGGTAAAAAAACCACTTCAACCTTGAAAACTCAATCACTTTATATATTTTGAATTTTATCTATCTACACATAAATTTCTATCAGCAAACATAAACAGATTGTAAAGCAATCGCAGGTAATGTCGTCAGCCAAAAATTCATTTAATTATTCATCTACTTTATGCACTTAAACCCTAACCCTCGGTCACTGGGGTCTGCTGAAGCTTATCCTAGTGCGCATAGGGTGAAAAGCAGGTCACCAGTCCATCACAGGGCCACACACGCACACACATAGGAGCATTTTACAATTACCAATCAACCTTTTTTTAAACACTATGCCACCATGCCGCCCCCAACCAAATATTTATATTATAATTATATATAAACACGAGAGGCAGTCCACTATGGTAAGCTCATATTTAGTGAGACAGGAACTGGGGTATGGCATTTAATGCAGCACCTGTGGTTCTGGTAGAGTGAAGGAAAACGGCAGCTCAATGGAAATTGGCGTAACCTTTGGCGCATTAGGCATGTAACCTGGATGTAAGTGGGAGAGGACTGTTACCGGGCTTTTCCCACACTTGATTGCATTGTGGACAATGCCTGGATAGTGCCATCCTCTCAGTGGAGGAAACAGAAAAAAAGAGGTTCCCTTTCTAGGCATAGTTACGAGTGTGAGTGTAGTGGGAGCTCTGGAGTGGAGTTTGGTCTTAACAACTTCTGTAGAAGCTGTGCCCCAATTAAGCGCTATGCCCAGAGTTTCCATAACTCTGCATGGGGGTGCATATGTCTCCCCTGGTCCCCCCTGATAGCTGACTAGAACGGACAAGGCATCATCTGGTATTCATCCACCACCATGTTTGAGAATGGTATGCCATATTCACTAAAAAAGCTGAATAATGTTTTCTATGGCAGGCCCCTGGGTGGGGGTTGCACTCTAGCTTTTAGTGGCTCACCAGAGTTATAATCTCTACCAGCTCCTCATAGTCCAGGGCACGTGGTGGTGACTCCACACTCCCTTCTATATTCATAACTTCCATCTCCTTGGAGGATGAAAGCTGGAGTTGGACCTCTCTCTGGGGGAAAGAATCAGCAGAGCGGGATTCCTTGGCTGGTTTTAGGTCCGTAGAGCTAGCGGTTGGGGAGTGAGCTAAGGTTAGACCTCAGCAGCGGGGACTGAGCCTCTGGGACTCCCTGTCTGGCCATCCACTTTAAAGACAACCAGACTAGAGCGGAGCACATGCATTGGTAAACACTCACAATGCATGCTCCAATCCCAGGCAGCTAACTGACCGCAAGTGTGTATTTGCGCACTAAATAAATTGGGGGCACAGATCCTGCCTATTTGCTTTGTTTTCTGCATTTTTTCTTGTTTTCTTCTGTCACACACACACACACACACTGAAGGAAAAGAGCTTGCTGAGGCATGCTGCCTCTCATGCTTATGATTATATGCTTTTACATTATTTGGATAACATGTTTCAGGATAAAAGTTATGAAAGAGCGTTTCCAAAGTTTTTAAATAGGAGCAGTTTTCATATTGTATGTAATATATATTCATTTATTCATTTATCTTCTAGCCCGCTTACTCCCTAATTCTGGGTTACAGGGGTCTGCTGTGGCCTATTCCAGCTCTCTAAAGGTTAAAGGCAGGAAGGGTACACCCTGGATAGGTTGCCAGTCCATAACAGGGCCACATGCACACACACACACACTCATACTCACTCCCATGCACAATATAGGATCACTTATTAACCTAACGTACATGTTTTTGGACTATTGGAGGAAACCAGAGTATCCAGAGAGAACCAACACAAGTGTGAGGAGAACATGCAAACTCTGCACAGAAAGATCCCTTGCTGGGATTTGAGCCCAGGACCTTATTGCTGTGAGGCAGCAGTGCTAACTGCTATGTCACTGTGCCACCCTGTAATACATGTTTCTATACATATTATTTTATTTTATTTATAAAACTCATTGTATAAAAATATTGTATGTAAATTTCAAACATGTTTCTCAAATTTACTTCTGGCTATTTTTGTTTGTTATGAAATATATTTAAAACTATAATCAAAATTTTCTATTACAATACCGGCAAAATACTCAAACACATCCTCTGTCTATCTTAAAGTTGAAATTACATATTTATGTGTTTATGCAAAACGCCTAGATCTATCAATATAAAGATTTTATATAGCGGCTTACAACTGATATACAATGCAACTAAGCAGCTAAGTAGTAAGATGCAAGGAGTGAACTGTTATCCTTCTTGTACCATGCAGAAACCTGGATAGAAGTGGGCACCCAGCCGACTGATTTGCCACCCATAAGGGGCATGGAAGGCTGCTATAGCCACTATGTAAACTTTCAGCATTGTAAAGAAAAGTTTTTTTATCTTGCTTGCTGTTGGTCTCTGCACACAGGGACAAACAGTTTCCAAAAAAACTTTAATGTTTGTCTTTCTGCGCTCATAAAGCGTTTGTGCTAGAAGAAAATAGTAGATAGTAGATTTAGATTCACGATGACAAAGATTTGCATTCAAGTCATTCTCTTAGTCCGGCTTTAACAGTCTTCTCACCATAATCAATTTTTCTTAAGATTGACATAGTAGGAATACTATTTGGCACCACAAACTATATGAGTCTATAGATGTAACACAAATTATGTTCCTACTATTTTCCTCATAGTACCTATAGAATTGAAAAAAATTATTTCAAATTCTGTGTTTGAACCCAGTTGAATTGTATCTATACATACTGTACATAAACATATACATACAGTTATTAGTATCTTTGTAACAAGGAAAGTTCATAAGCAGAGTGATCTTCTACCTTGTGTATGTGTGTGTGTGTGTGTGTGTGTCACATATACAAAAAAAGAAAGATATCATAAATAGTGAGAAAAGAAGGCCATGGTCAAGCACTGAGGTTTACTCTGGTAAGACTCCATCTGAACAGCTCAAAGCCTCTCAGCATAGTCATTTTATTACAGCTCCGCCCAAGAGAGCGAAGCAAGATGAGTGGGCCTCTTCTATCAGTTAAACCTGCAATGCCAGCAGTCTCACTGATCAACCCAACCACCTAGGGAGGTAGCAAGAAAGGGAGACAGTGTAAGATGGAGACATGTGAAGTAAGGTAGGCTACTAAGAAAGAAGAGGGAAAAAGAGAGCTCAGCTAATGACTAGCTCTTATGCATCAGTGCTTTTACTAATGAGCTTCCAGGGAGAGTGAAGGAGCAGGAGCTCAGGGCTTGCTGGGGATGTGAGGGGCCTGGGCCATCTCTCTCCCACTGAGCCACCCTGCCTCCCCAGTCTCATGGAACCCTGACTTTCAGCCACTAATGAGAGAGAGAGGCCTCTCCTCATTGCTGTGCTTAGCTCAGACTGCTGCATTCCTCAGCTTTTAATAATTTACATTGTATTGATTTTCTTCAACACTTTGACACCATCCTTCACTCTTACCTGGCTAGATTCACTAAGTTGTTTTCTACTTTTATAGCAAAACCTTAAGTTTTCATTAAAAGGGAAATAAAACAAGGTTGCCTACTTGGCCCATACCTAAACTAGCTCAACGTTATTGTCATTAAAATTGCAGTTCTTTCAGAGCACAAGATGCATCATAGCTTAACATTGTATTAAAGGCAAAACTGAGCTTGGTGGATTTTAAACTCATTAAGACAATTACAGATTTAAAAGCTAAACGCACAGAAAACCTCTTGCAATATTCGGTCCTCTGTGCTAAATCTGTCCCGTGAAAGAGGATTGGGCAACTTTTAGTGCCCTTGAATTGTTATGTAAAACACACTCAACCAAGGTGTTCTCTCATTTGCATGCCATATTAATATTTAAGTGGAAGCTGGTCTGTTTCCTGATAAAATGTAGTATGCACTGATAATGCTAGACCAAAAAAAGTGAGAAAAAAGAAAATACATTATTCAGTCAACGTCCTATTTAACCCCTCATCAGACAAAGAGCAGAAAATTAGTATTCCTGTATTGTCAGTGTTCAGATCTGTAAACTGCATTCTTTACATATTCATAAACTCAGGCTGGTTTATTATTCAAATGATATGAACATTATGTTTAGTGGCATTTCCACCACTTCAAATAAGGTCTTTTTTTCTGTTTTTATAGAAAACCCTGGCTTAAAGGCATTGAAGTATTAAAATGTTACCATCAAGTTATACTGATGAGGGTAAATACAATTTCTGTGATTTTTTTTTTAAATTTCATATAGGGGACGCCATCACAGAAGCTCAGTATGTCTTTCGCTTGTTATACACTACCCCCTTGTGGATAAAGACATAACAGTCTTTTTTTTCCCAAATCGACTGTAATTTAGAGCATCAGCGTATAAGATGAACAGACGCATATAGCAATCACTGGAAGAAAAGTTACAATTAACCATTTTGTGCTAATCTAAAACTTTCACTTCTGGCCAATCAGAAAATTGATCTTATAATAAGTCTAGAAATGATTGGATATATTTTGCAAAAAAAGGATTAATTTTGGATGTGGCAGGTATAGTTTATGGGCACTTGATAAAAACAGAAGCGATCCAGAGGCCAAAGAATGTGTTTTGGGGGTTAAATTTGGATGTTTTTTTTAAAAGGTTAATACCTAAACCAATAATGTTTTTGACATTAACCAAATTTGGTTACTATCTTTGGTTACTAACTTATTATTTGACTAACATTTTGCTCCCAGAATAACGGATTTACCCCAGCCACACTCATAATCCAATAACCTCTAATCAAACATCATACATTCCTACTCTAGTCAACCCACATACACCTCCCACCCTAATTAATCAGCCACAACCTGCAAACGAGTGAGTGACCTACCTCCTATCAAACCAGTCATATTAATTTCAACATCCAAACAAATAAATAGACACAATTTTGTCTTGACCAAGTCCACCACCTACTGGCTAAGCCATTTGCCACCATTTTCTCTCTCTCTCTCTCTCTCTCTGTCTCTCTCTCTCTCTCTCTCTCTCTCATATATAGTGCCTCTTCTACAAATTAATATTTACAGAGGCCAAATAGTTATTTGATATAATATTTGACATAATTGATTTAAACATTTAATGAAGCACACAAATTAGATATTAGATTTTTAAAAGCATGTAGATTATTGTAGCTTACATCACGGTCTTAAAAATCTTGTATGAAGCAGTCAGGATAAGAGCCACTGCTTTAGCTAATGACCCTTCCCTTTCTGCATCAGCGCATCAGAATATTAATTTTGGCTGCACAATGTCCTTAAAACAACCTAGTAAATTGCCCAAGCAGGATGGTAATTGTTTATGAAGCTGTAAATTGCTTTGCAGTGGGCGAAACTAATAGCTGTTTTGCTAGGGGGAAATGAACTGTTCTGTACAAGAGGCTATTTTCTTTATGACTGGTATTTTTCTTTTTTATTAAAAGTAATAGTTACAGGCTGTCAGTAAGCTGCGTGTGTTTTTACCAGGGTCGTGTGCCTCCACTGGCTTTAGCCATGCATCAGAGGTACTTCTGAACTCTAATGCGGGTGTTAGTACTACGGGGTAGCAATGAGTTACACAATGTCAGTGTCTTTGCACAACAACGGAATTGGAAAATGTTATTGAGATGAAAACTAGAAGTAAACACTACTGGTTTATGTGTATTTACAGTATTGTTCAGTCCATAAAAGTATTTCAGTTCTTCATTAATGTTTTCATTGATTTATTTGTCATTAATTCATTCAGCATTTCTGTATCCACATAATTTAAGTAATAAAATAAAATTATATGACTAGTTGTTCAACTACTAAAAATGGTTTAGCTAAAGTAAAAAAATCAAATATATAAACAAAACTTGGCACATAGGGTGGCGCAGTGGTGTAGTGGTTAGCACGTCACCTCATAACAATAAGGTTCTGGGTTTGTATCCCGGACATGGGGTCTTTCTGTGCAGAGTTTGCATGTTCTTCCCACAGTCCAAAAACATGTGCATTAGGTTGATTGGTGATTCTAAATTGCCCATAGGAGTGAGTGTGTGGGTTGTACCCCTGCCCCTCGCCCTATGTGTGCTGAGATGTGCTCCAGCAGACCCCCGTGCTTCCGAATTCAGGAATAAGTGGGTATAGAAGATAAATGAATAAATAACCTTGGCATATGATCTAATTTATATCACAGTGCAGTAAAATTTTTGGATCTGATTGGTCAAAGGTGCATTTTTATAACAGCTTTTATTATAAATGATTGAGTATTGTTAATGCACACTGCGATGCTTTACATTAGTGAGTCTCAACAAGAGATTTAGCACCTCCAGTTCTTTGAAAGGGGTGGCTTGGTGGTTAAGGTGTTGTACAGAAGATCAGGGCTTGATTCCCAGCACCACCAAGCCACCACCATGGACCCCTAGCCAGACTCAGTTGTATTAAAAGAAATAAGAAAATGTTAGTTGCTCTGGTGTCTGCCAAATGCTGCAAATATAAATGTGCAGACAAGATCAGGAGATGTAGCACTGGGACAGGCAAGTCAGGCAGTTGCATGACTCACATTTTAAGAGGGCTTCCTGACAGCTAACAAATAGAAAATCAAAGTGTCATTAATGTTTAAGAGGGCAGCTCTCTTACATTATGCTGGATGTGTTTGTTTTTTTTCACAAGACCTTAAGATTTTCAGTCATGTTTCAAATGTTTCTAAAAAGCTCATTTCTAATGTCAGTCTTTAGGTTTTTTGCAACAATTCCACAATTTATGTCCCTGTTTGTCTAAAAATCCTAGCTTTAGTGTATATGCTGTAATGTAAATCTGTGATGTATCACTGCTGGTAGCTGAAAGTTCATTCATTCATCTTCTGTACTTGCTTATTCCTAAATCCGATGTCACGGGGGTCTGCTGGAGCCCCTGGATATGTTGCTAGTTCATTGCAGGGCCACACGCACTCACACTCACTCCTATGGGCAATTTGGAGTCACCAATCAACCCCTAGCTAAAATTTGAAAATGTTAAACTTTGCTCTTAAAAAATGCAGTGAAATACAGTGTAGGTTTTTAATCAGTAAATTAGGCAATAAACTCTCAATCAGATTTAGAAATGAACTAATGGTGTCCAGTAGAAGAAGGTATTGATGCTGAGGGGCACAAAGGCACAATATAGAAAGACAAAAACAAGAGTGATTTTAGTCAGTAGACTGAATGGGGTAAACACTGGTTTTTTTTGCTTCTTTTAAAGCAATTCCAATCAAAAGCTTCCATTTACATTTAAAGCATTTGGCAGACGCCCTTATCCAGAGCGACTTACAACTGA
>JAOTQW010000038.1:8086716-8104151 GCA_026260075.1 Sisor rabdophorus | reverse complement strand
TAAATTGCCCATAGGAGTGAATGTGAGTGTGTGGTTGTCTGTATGTGTGGCCCTGTTATGGACTAGCAACCTGTCCAGGGTGTACCCCTTGCCTCTCCCCCCATAAGCTCCAGCAGACCCTGTGACCCTGAGTTAGGGAATAAGCAGGTAAGAAGAAAAGGATTTTTGCATGTTCAGGCTTAAACTTGTTTACAGATTTTAGGCTACAATTGTTCTTTGAAGACCACTTAGCAGACACTTTAACATCTGCTTGGTATAATTGGTTTATCATTTATCTGACACATGCCCTGCGATGGACTGGCAATCGGATCTGCCTTTCGTGCAATGGAATAGGCTCTAGCAGACCACCGTGACCGTGAATTAGGGAATAAGCGGGTATAAAAGATAATTGAATTTATTTGACACTATGAACAAAGTGCGAAGATGTAAAAACAAAATCCATATGGTATTTACTAAACATTGATTTAATTTACATTTCAGTAGCAGTATTCTTCATAGAAGCACCCAAAGCCCTATACCTTCAATATACATATTTTTCACATTTTAAGTTTTTGGTAAGGAGAAACCGTAAGAAATAAGAAAGTGGTAGAAGAAGGTATGGCTAAGGCATCCCTTTAGCGAGAAGTTCATCTGGTTTTGCTATTGCGGTACATGCGTCTTCTGAGTCTGCGACACTTGCGGCAGTGCGTGCGAATCAATATATTTTATATTAATCAAATAAATAACCTTCAAATTTGCAGTTGGAATAGGCTAATAATGGCAGATTATTCTCTCAGCAGTATATATGTCATGTACGAGCGTTTAGACGCAGTGTACAAAGCCGCAGCGTTCCGTCACGTTTCAGCAGAGATCCTGTGAAGGGACGCAGAGCTGACTGCTATGTAGCTGTAAATGCGCACGTTGCTTATGTCGCTGAACAGACGTCGCATCTTACGCTATCCGATGACCGACTAGTCTATAAAAGATCAATTTATATTAGGCTCCATTGCAAATCGCTCTGCAAAGTCAGCATGGGCGTTAAATGAACGCGACGTGTGTAATGAGCTACTGACGGAAGGATAAGCTTACCGTAGGAAGCAGTGGCTCCATTTGAGCGCCCTGATCTTTCAGGTCCATGTTGGTTTACCTACTGATCGCCTGTTTTGCTCTAGATGTTCTGTTGCTGTCAAGCGGTACTGGTGCTTTAAGCATAGACACAGCGTGATCACATGTTAAATAAAGCAGTCAGGCCGACCCTAATATTATTACTCTGGAAGGGGTGCATCTCACTCTCTCTCTCTCTCTCTCTCTCTCTCTCTCTCTGTGTGTGTGTGTGCGCGCGCTGTGGTGCATTAAACACAAACTGACACATTATAAGCAAAGGATACAATATCCAAGACAGAAAACCTATATATATTTTAAAAACATATGACAACATTTGATATTTGTCACTTGTTTCATGGTCACAAAGGAAATAAAAGCTATTCTGGATGGAATACAAGATTTCAGGATGAAATAGATACATACATACATACATACATACATACATACACTTGTTTGCTAGTTTGGGGTATCTTTGGCATATTTACATCTATAACATGCGGCGCGGTGGCGTAGTGGTTAGTCACAACAAGAAGGTCCTGGGTATGAATCCCGGGCACGGATTGAATCTTTGGGTTCGGAGTTTACATGTGCTAGGATAGGCTCCAGCAGACCCCCGTGACCACGGGTTCAGGAATAAGTGGGTAAAAAAGATAAATAAATTAATGAATATGCAAACTTACCATCTTCAAGTTTGCCTTCTTCAAACTTACTATTCTCTGAACCCCAATGATACACAAATACAGCCAGTGGTGCCACTCATCTATTGCAAGCTCAACCTTTAGTTTTTAAATTAATAATTTGTTGTTAATTGTTTGCGATATGACAACTAGTTGATAATTTATAGTTTTGCTCACCATCTAAAAATATTTCTTGCTTCTCCATACAGAACTGATATTCAGGACATAGTGTTGAGCATTATGAACATTTGTACAGTAAAGTATTTGTAAAGTATCTCAATACATCATAAAAAGGTAATATATATATAACTATATATAGTATTTATAGTATTTAACTAATATAGTATTTTACTACAATTAACTTAAAAAAAAGTAAACCCATGTTAGCATGGAAAGAACATGCAACACAGAAATGCCTCTGTCTAGGAATCAAACCCAGGCCTTTTGCTGCGAGGCAACGATGCTAACTACTTAGCCACCATGATGCCCAATTAGTCAAAAAGGATTTGGCTAATATCTTTTGACAAAGTGTTTATGCTGGTTTATTATTCACCATATTTAAGGTAGTTGTATAGTTACCCCAAAACTCCTATTTCCTTTTTTTAACATTAAAATTTAAAGGCTCATCACCCTTGTGTCCTCACCTGATTTTGTCAATTCTTACACTGACTGCAACATTCGACTATGTAAACCATATCAGTAAGAGCGAAATATCCCAGGATTGCTTTGGTTTTCACTGTAACCACAGTCTTGAAGCACATGTTTAATCACGTTACTTGAAAAACACAAGCATGGCATATTACGGATGCGGTGACGTCATCAACCAGGAAATACAAATGCAAGCATCCAACTGCATGTTCCCTGCAGCCCAAGCCACACGGCAGCTGTGGCATGGCAGAGGGATCTGAGGCGTGCCTTTCTCTCTCTTAGCTGCCTATCACTTGCTTAGTGCTAACAGAAGAGTCGGCAATATGTGCTTCAACAGCTTTTCTAGTCAAAGACATGCTCTTACTCTAAACCACTTTTGAGGATTCTAAGCAGATGAGCATCACCAGCAGGAAGGGGTACCTGCAGATGGAACAGATGCAGCCTGGGATCGTGAAATCAACTATTGTCAACTTTGCAGCAGCCAAAAGAGGGCTTGATGCTTCCAAGGGGACAATAAGCTGGTAGGTGGTTGAAACTATCGCCCTTACCTACAAAGAGGCAGGCCTACCAGAATTGAGTCGCCTCTCAGGCATTGGCCTCAGGCCCCCCTAACTGACCTTTTTTGTTGGCGACGCGGTGGTCATCATCACACATTCGTCTGGTTTTAATCATCTTGACTAGGTGTCGATGCCAGGATCCGTAGTCTTGATTTACTGGTAAACCCCGACTGCGCTTATTCGACATGCGATGTAAATCCTGTATTCACAAAGGCCTGATGATTCCAGTTCCGGCCAAAGTAGCCCTATGGCAGCACACTAAAGGACAAGTTACATGTTGCTGACCCTGCTATCTAGGAACGGTCACTACCACCAAGAATCAGCTCAAGATTATAAAGGGAAATGTTTTTTAAGTTATGTGTGTACAGTTCCCAGAGGGAACGTGGCCAAAACAAGACATCCTTGCCCTTGCGCTTCAGGTAAAAGCTGGACCTTTTTCCAGCGCAGGAAGTTTTCCTATATTGTTGCACCCACTTATAAAAGGCCTTTCGTAGTGCTTACTATAAAGGACGGCAGCTTACTGTTTGGGCATAACTGTATCCCACCACAAGCAGTCCAACACCTTAACCACTATGCTAAAGGACTTCTTGTCCAGCATCTTTATGGGTACGGGTCAGGTTGCAAAATGATTGGCTGAAGTAAAACTATACATAGAACTGTTTTGTAATATGCAACCATCTATGGAAGCTAATGTTACTTTGTTTTATACGCATTGTAAATTGACATGCGACAGTGCTAGAGTGATTTTTACTATTCTTTTCAAATTAGGAAAGCATAAGTGCACTGAAAAACATAAGTGCACAGTGCAATTATGTCTTTCTTACTTTGGCAAGAAAAAAAATCACTTCAACTACATGTTAAAGTCACAGAATATAGTGGCTTTTATTGATGCTGTTGTTCAATAGTGGACTTTAAACATCTAAGTTGCATTTTGGACTAATATTTAATACATAATCACCAGCAGATATATAGCATCGGTGTTCATAATTACTTTTTAACCTTCTTCTCAAACATTTCTCAATGCCTAATGCCTGATCTAAAGCCATCATAATTTTAGGTGGCAAAGGGTGCTAATGTTGTTTTTAGTGTATATACTGTTATGTCAGACTAAAAAAAAGGGGTAGTTAACTAAGTTGTAAGATGGGCTGTTTTCTGTAGATTTTACTAGTTACCAATTTTACCATGGATTTACATTTACAGCATTTGGCAGACGCTCTTATCCAGAGCGACTTACAACTGAGCAATTGGGGGTTAAGGGCCTTGCTCAAGAACCAACAGTGGTGGCTTGGTGGTGCTGGGAATTGAACCCCGGTCTTTTTGGTAACAATCCAACACCTTAACCACTAGACCACCCCTTCCCATTTACAAACTTCAAACACAGTATTAGTCCTTATGTACTCACCACTTAAAAAATAAAATATATAACAAACTGTTAATCTTTTAGATTTTATTTTTATCTTGGGTTTTTTTCTCCAGTTTCTTATCACTATATAATCTGGGTCATTCACAGAGTTGGAATTTCATTGTATGTTTTCTGTACACATGACAATAAAATCTTAAATCTTGAGTCTAATCAATAGATCACTAATTGGCCAAACAAATTACCTGCCATAACATGTATTATATAGCAGTGTTGCATTCTAACAGTTTAAAAAGTTAGCTGTTTCTAATGTTACGTTTTATTTTGCTAAATTTTTCAGTATTTTTATCAATATGACAATTAATATGGGTGGCACGGTGGTGTAGGGATTAGCACGGTCGCCTCACAGCGAGAAAGGTTGTGGGTTTGATTTCCAGGTCTTTTTGTACGTTTGCATGTTCTCCCTGCACTCGTGTGGGTTTTCTCTGGGTACACCGGTTACCTCCAGCAGACCCCCGTGACCCCGAACTAATGAATAAGCGGGTTAAAGGATGGATGAATAAATGAATATGCCCCCACTCATAATTAAGTGTGTGAGAATAGAACCTCTTAAACTCACTCATTCATTCATCTTCTACACCCGTTTATTTCCGAGCTCGGGGTCACCAGGTCTGCTGGAGTCTATCTCAGCGACATGGGGCAAAAGGTACACACTGGACAGGTCGCCAGTCCATTGCAGGGCCACACACACAAAACCACACGCACTCACATGGGCAATTTAGAATTAACCTAATGCACATGTTTTTGTGCTGTGGGAAAAAAACTGGTGTAACTTGCGGAAACCTATGCAAGCGGGGGGAGAACATGCAAACTTTGCACAGAAAGACCCAGGAATCGAACCCACGACCTTCTTGCTGTGAGGCAAACGTGCTTACCACTGCACCACTGTGCAACCCTACCTCTTAAACTGTTGTTTTTAAAAGATAAGAGTGATACCCATTATTATTCATGTATAAGATAATTCTATTTCTTTTCCCTCATTGAACACAATTGGCTGCACAATCAAATGATTTGCACAGGTTTAAAACAATTGAACAATATCACACAAATCAGCAACATAATCGCTCAGCACGTCAAATATATTTGGATATGGATGTGTAATCTGTTTATCTAAAAGCCATCTGTTCATGCTTTTACGATGCTGTTATCCATGAATCTCATTTATTTTTATTTCTAATAGAACTAAATTTTGGTCTTGTTTGAATTGTTTCAACAATTTAGCTTTAAACCTTTTTTTTTTCAAAACGTGGCATCGCCATCTAGTGGATATAATATGTGTTTGCAACGGACAGCTTATTTAATTTTCAAATTGTTGTTTCTAAGAGTTTTACCAACAATGTTTTTTTTTCAATATAGTCATTATTCAAAAAAGGTTGCTAAAAAGATTCCTCGAAATTAATCCTCATACAATTTAAAACGGTAAAGAAACGAAACTTCCGCCACCGCCGATGGCAGCAAAACATGTTTTCCATATATACAGTAAATGCACACACATACACACACACACACTGTAGTTGTGTTAAAAACAAAGCACATAAACATCGCATACACACGGACAGCATTCACTTAATAAGAAAGCATTTCCTCTGATTTTATCTGAGTTTATATTATAGTTATCTTATCATATATTATAAATGCTATATATATATACTGCAATTGCTGCATATCAGATAAACAGCGTAACTAAACTTCAAATAAATAATGAAACTTGTTTTTGATATTGTTCAGATTTTTCAATAATGTGTAGGTGACACTTGGTGACCTCAATATGCTTTAATCTATATTACATATGTGGACATATAGTCAATCTGCTGCTTGAATTTGAATCATGGGGGGGGGGTCCATTAAACTACCTGTTGGACACTAATTCGTTTTTTATGCTATGTTATGTTTAATAAATAATTTTAACCACCATACGCATGAGAGAAATATTTTTTTTCTTGCTCATTCACTCTATTGCTAAAATTGTAACATTTCTGTAACCTATGTGATGGCAATGTAGACAGATTTTGATAGAAACCGTAGCACTGATAGATGGGGAAATAAAATAAAAATCTACAATTGCACACATTGCAGTGTTAGAATAGACTAATCCAGCGACAGATGGACGCTCCCTTAAAACACATGGTCCTGGCGCCAACCTGATAATATGTCAAAATAACCTACATTTTAAGCACATTTGAACCTTGATTAAAAGTCTCATTTAAAGACTGTGTTGTTAACAGTTTTAGGCTCTTGTATTTATTGCAAAAAGCACAGTACAATTATATAAGCTTTTCATTAGCAGACCTAACCGACGCGATAAGTATTAAAAAAAACCCTATCTAATAAAATAAATAGATAAAAGGTCGAATCATGGTCAATGTAAAAATGTAAATGTCGCCTATAAGAGATGGCACCTGCCCTGAACAAATAACTTACTGTTTTAATGTTTATACCCAAATTTTTAATGTCATATTTTTATTTATTAATTAGCGGCCTACTAACATCATTACAACAAAGTACAAAATGGTCTCACGTAGGGAGCAACAATTAAACTACAGACTAATATATTTCCAAACAACAGCAATACAATGCAATACAATCCTGTTTGGTCTCTATTAACACTGAACTACTGAATGTCTGGAACTCTGAGTGGTGCCTATCTGTCATCTCCTAGAATACAATATCTGTGGGAGAAAACAGACTGAGCCTTACCACTTCACTTCCAACCTAAAATCATTTCCAAGATAAAACAGCCTGATATCCTCTAAAAACATCGCACCAGGAATCTAATAGTTCTGTCCTTTTACATACTGTACATCAACAGGGAAAAAGAAACCACGGATGTCTACACAGGTATATACATTATTTAGTTACAGCGGTGTTATCAACAGAACCAAACGCAGTAAATAATAAACTTGTTACTTGGTCTGAAAAAAATGATATGCCGCGTAGCTTAGTGGATCTAAATATACAAATTAATGCACAAATAAATAGATAAATAGCCAAAATAAAAAATATGAATAAATAGATAAATATGAATCGCATTCTTTAAACTTGTGCTGGTAGAAGCCATGATCTGCTTCACGACCAAGTTCCAGTGTCTAACTGTGTGGATAGAAACTGTAGTAGCCAATGTCCTTGGAGCAGTTCTTCTCGCAATCCCTGGGCGTCAGCATTTCAGATTTTAACGGCGATGCTGTTTCCGAAACCGGTGTGGCAGATGGAGAGATCCTCCTCCGCTTGGCTTGCTCGAAAATGCCCGAATCGCTCGAGTCGATCGACTTAATTGAGGATGGCGTCTCTATCCAGCTGGACTCGGACAGGTCTTTGGGTTTGGCGTCGTCGTTTGCGCCCAGCGGGGATCTCTCAGGCGCGACAGGATCGCCGTCGTCCAGACCCACCAGGTAGCCTGCAGCCGTTGTTCGGCCTGAAACTGAGTTGGAGGGCCAACAGGGAAGCATAGTACCAGATTTACCGCAATACTGTGGCGGAGTGCGGGCTCCCCACGCCGTCGCCTCGCCATAGTAGCCCAAGGCGCGGTTAGAGCAGCCGGCCGCAGGCAGTGGGAGAGTTTTAACTCCTGCGGCCGCGTACGAGAGCAGCGTGGCCGCGTTGCCCGCGAGATCGGCTGCGGCAGCAGCGTCGTACGCCGAGGCGGCGAAGTCCAGTCGGTTGTTGGCCGGGGTGACGAACCAGCGCTGCGGGGAGCCCACCGCGGTCTCATCGGTTTGCTGCGGCGAAAGCAAGCTGTTGCCGAGCGGGACGCCGCGGTCCGTGCCAGGAGCGCCACCGACGCCAGGGTGAAATCGGGACTTGGCATAAGAGCTAACAAACTGGTCCTGCAGGAAGGAGCCCGGCATAGCGGCGTAGCGCGCACTCGGCATGAGCTGAGAGCGCGGAGAATCACCCGGGGACGGCGTCAAGCGATCAATGTCGCAGCCTGTGTAGACGCTGGAATAGGAGAGGGGCAAACATCGGTTGCTTATTATGAACTTGATAAACATGTAAAAAAAAACATTTCTGAACATTAACCTTCCCAAATATTGCCCCCACACATACATATATATGCACACATACGTGAGCTATAAATTACCTATAAGACCTATAAATTAAATTCGCTTCTGTAAAAATTGCACTGAGCATTGCATTAAGAAATGCAAAAGGATTAAATTCAAACAATATGGAATAATAGACTTTAATAATATATGTGAAGAAATATAAAATAAATGTAATTTCATAAAATAAGAATATATCAGTGCGTGTTATATTGTTTTTATTTTTGTTTTTGATTTTACATATAAAATGACAGGAAACATAAATAAATTATTCTTACGTGTCATAATTGTCCCGAAATCCTTTTGCAAAAGGATTATGATCAATTTTTAGCTGTGTAATCTGTGGAATAACAAAGCACAAACAAAACTATTATAACACCACCCAATCCAGTGAAAATATTAGAAAATTTCTTTTACATGTTAGATTTTTTTTGTTTTTATGTTTAATGGTAACGCGTTACAGATTTATTATTTTTGCTTAGTTTTTTGGTTTGTTTTTTGCCATGCTGTGTTTCTTACATCGGTATTTTGATAGGCCGTGACAGCGATAAACTGAGTTTCTGGGAAGGTAAAGGTCTGCACGCGGCCGGGTTGGCTCGTGTCCTCAGTCCCGTCTTCGTTTACCTGCACCACGTGAAGCCGCGGCTGGTATTTATGCAGAGACTGAAGCACCACCATCTAAGCAAAATCAGCCAAAATGCACAAACAGCAGTTAAATACCACACTGTGGCTCTTCACTCTCTTTAAATACCTGTAATGAATTAGATAAATTTTAAAACGCATCAGACATTCAAAAAAATATATACAAAAATATGTTTAATCGTTACAGAAATGATTACCTAAGACGGCAATATTGTGCGCAAAATTGAAAAAAAAATATTGCCCAACTAATAATTGTTAATTTATTTCTTTACCAACCTGCCCCGTGTTGTTCGATGCCCCTTTGTTGTTCGTTAACTTCAGTTTTCCAAACGAAATCTCTTGGCGCATCCAGTGGGCGCCTGTGTTGGGAGAGTCTGGGTGCATGTATACTCTGTTCCCTACACAGACGTACATAAACAGGAACAAATACTTATTAATTATTATTAATACTTATTGTCGTTATTATTAACATGTTATTATTATTATTATTATTACGTGTTGCTATTCTCAAAATTAATAAATTATTCGAATTTCTGATTAAATTTTTTTTTTTTTAAATTGAACAAAGTATGCTTGCATACCTGTCACATTGGTGTCCGCTTTTCCGCACGGAACCCATTTCCCACCCTGAAAACGCCAGTGGTTTGCATCCGCCAGAATCACGTCAACAAAAATGTTATAGTGAGCAGTCGGGTCCAGGCCGGATATGTTGAAACTCAAAAACGGGAACATTCGCCTAGAATAGACAAAAGTTATACTAATTTAAATACTGCAAATTCCTGTCACAATTTAATATAACAAATGATCATAATTGTATAAACAGTTATTTGGTAAAACATATTCCTTAATATTGATGAAATTATTAATATTTAAAAGTTTTTTTATACATTAACTATCTGTATTAAAATGTACTATAATTAGAATAAAACAGTGAAAAAAATATAAACACTAATGTTAAGGTTTTAAATTATATATTAATTTGAATAATATATATTGGTTGCGTTAGAAACCAATGTACTTTCGCCATCATTTTATTTAAGGTTTAATATGTAAATAAAAATTACATTACACCGGTTAAATGCTGTAAACAAATTGAACATACAATAGTAGTTTACGTTTATTTTAAATAAAATTCAAGGCAGAACGAAAAGGGAAAATATATATATGAACTACCAAAGACCTACCTCCCTTGCTTGGTTATAATCATCTCGGTTTGATGCCGATGAAACTTTAGCCATAACGCCCTGTTGCACAGGTAAATTTGCGCTTTACCCGGGAGCAGTCCAGCTTGTGCCGAGCTAAACTGGTAGAAAGCAGCGCCCTGGTACGTGTGGCCGTACTGCTGGGCGTACGGGTAGCCGGCACTCGGGTAGCCCTGCGGGGAAGTGTTACTCAGCAAACTGTTGTATGCTCCGTTCGTTATGACAGGATGATGCGCCATGTAGCGACTCGGGCTTCCGATGGAAAAGGCCGGGTGCGCTGGTCCGTGCTGGCTAGGATAGGGGAACATGGTGGCAGGACTGGCGGAGAGCGGCTGAGTTTGGCTGGATTGTGACAGGAGATACCTTTCTCCAGCAGATCCATCGAAGTTATGACGAATGTCAGCCACTCCGTCAAGCGCTGGAGAGAGTTTGCCTCTCTGCACGTCTCCCGACGAGTCCTTAGAGTCGGCAAAATTGTCCGCCTCTGACTGATTCGTCATCCCAGCGGAGTTTTTTTTCAGGGGTGAACTTCTCTCCAGGTTGTCACGAGCAGATGTAATAGGATGGCCGTGCAAGGCGAGATCAGAACCCTCTGAGTTTGGGTAGCCACTGCCCACACTCAAACATTTCTTGGAGAGCGCGAGAGCTGGTGAGATGCAGTGCTCGAGCTGCATAGCTCTCGACGACTGCAAGCAGCAATTAACGCTTGAGACGTGAGACCGCAGGCTTAACGCCTCGCGAAGTTAACCCGGTAGAGAAAAAAAACCTGTCTTTCCGCGGTCGGAGCTACTTTGCGCAAGAAAGCAAATCAGCCAGTTGACACTACCTTTTACATTCGAGAGGGCATTCGCTTTTCATTCCTGCCGCCTGCATCGTTAATGAATCGACTTTTGCTATTGGTTAACACGTGACAGTAATTTAATTAGACAGAACTTAATTAGGATAATCAAGGAGGCCCTTCACGCCACAGTGTATTCGCTTCTTGTGGCCAGTGATGTTTGTACACTAAAACTTGTGAAAGCTGGGACTGGGGTAAATTTAGCCAATGCAATAGACAATATATTTATACGCCAAAATCATTACGATTACAATATACCGGTAAAAATCGTGAGGAGTTTCCAACAACTTTCAACAACGCACACCATTGCGAAATATCAAAATGCATGTCATTGCAATATAGAATATTTTACAACACATTTATTTCTAAATTTACTCACCGAATGCTAGTAGAACGATATATTGTCTACCATTAATCGACCAGATTAATTCCAACGTGAAATGACCAGCTTTATTGTACATGTTTATTTTAGTACCAAAGAAAATCAATATTTTATCTAAGGTGGGGGGGGTGCTTCAAATTCTACTTTAGAGTACACTATACCACGTGCAATATAGCATAGAACAAATAATAGCATTTTTTTTTATTATTATTAATATTAGTACTGTATAATAATTATGTTACTAATAATTATTATATACTCATATTCAAATTAATAAGTCATTATAAAATTGCCTGCCACCATGTTCCCCTATCCTTCTAATCCATATTATTCCATTAGAAACTAGAAAAACTAATATAAAAGCAGTAACTGACGCTATAGGAGCGTTATTCGAAAATATTTTGCTTAGAGACATTGACGTTGGCATCAAGGAAAATCGGTTTTAACAAATTTACATTTGCAAGACACATTTCTCACAATGGCCAAAGTATTGGAAGACCCAGTATTCTCCTCTCACCAAAATCTTACAGTTTTTAATTCCCAGTAAATTTTAGTCGCCGGTCTAAAATGTTCTGAAGGGGAACAGTGGTGCTCGGGAGTTTATTTACGCGATTAACATATTTGTCAGTAGAGTAAAAATAGAGTTACAATTTATCTCACGTGCAAGATGGAAAGGATTGGTAGCAAAAGCTCCTGGACGACTAGAACCTAATTTTTAACCGGGAATGCGCGCGTATTTATGAGCGTAAAACAGTTCGGATGTGTGTGTGTGTGTGTGTGTGTGCGAGGATGCGCGCCGAGGTGAGCGGACCTGCACTTCTAATGAATAGGCTTTCCGTTTCTGAGGCTAACAAGAAGGGTCATTAGAAAGGGGCAACTGGGTCCGGCAATCTATTCTCAAAGACGTGCAAGCACAGGCTTGCCTGCATGCGCCTAACCAGCTGAACGAACGGCTATCTTATCCTTCTCATTATTCCCTCCGCCCTCTCTCTCTCTCTCTCTCTCTCTCTCTCTCTTGTCTTAAACTAGAGTAGTAAAGGGCCTTATCTTGTTGTTGACTCAGAGTCTGCATGTCCTGCCTTAAAGAAGTTGTTTTTTCTCCAACCTGTTGTTCACCTCCCTTTCTTTTGTTGTGTTTTAAAGACCCCTCTTCCCTCTAACAACCCCCCCCACCCCTCCAATTTTGTACTTTGCACATATTAGCTCAGCCAGTGGCCATAACCACAGAGTAAGGACCCGAAGGGAGATAATCAATGCCAGGGCCGGCACTGTGTCCCTAAGGGCGTAATTGTGTGGAACACAGCTTTTGCATCCTCAGGTGGGCATAAACACACACCACTGACCCACACATGCAGGTGATGTGTATTTCTGTCTCATGCACATTACTCTAATTTGTTTAAGAGGTGCATTGTGTTTAATTATATGTTTGCAGTATCTGTATTAATTATGTTTTGAATTTTAAGTATTAGCTTAAATGTAATTAGAGTCATTTTGTTTGGAGCCAGGACATTTAGCAGTTTTTTAAAACAATTTTATTAGAATAAGACAAAGAAAATCCAGTTGAACAGACTATACAATCGGAGGGTACTCAGTATGGAGGGTTTTATAATGGGCACAGCCTACTGTGTTGTAACGAGGTCTAATCTAATGACTGCAGTGTCAATGGATTCAACTCAGAGCATTAAATAAAGCCCCAGTTTTCCTGTGATATTCAAAGAACCTCTAATGTGTCACCATTGTGAACAGCTTGGATAAGTGACTTCAGACAGAGTGGTGTTTGCTTTTGGTTCACCTCCTGGAGCCATCATGTTGGCATTAATCAGTCGTAAGGTGCCAATAACCTGCTATATGAACAAGCCAAATGTCAGATCCTCTTATCAGCCTTGCAGAACTAGACATGTCCACTAAACCGCTCCACATCTGCCTAAGGCACTGTGCCAGCAAGCTTCACAAGTCACTTTACCTCAGCTATGCTTAAACAACTAAGCTAAGTTCAGACTGCAATGGGATTCTTTGCTTTATCAAAAAGTGGTCACTCACAGTTGTTAAAAACAAAATCAGGTGGTTTCTCTGTTAACTTTAATAGTATAGGAGAATGTTTGCTGTCCGTGTCTAAAAGAATCACTGTCAGTGGTAGAAAGCAGAGACTGCTGTAAGTGAGCACCAGCCCAGGGACTTTACCTAATGCCCACTCTGTCACATCAATGACGGGATCGCCGCACATCAAATGACAACAAAATTATAGCCAAGCGGGATATGGGGACAGAGGAGGCTGCCCCAGTCACAAATGATTGCTTTCTGTCAGCATGAAAGAGAGACTGTACAGGGTAAGGACTGTACACAGTACTGACAGGAAAAAGATAAAAAGTGAGCAGGAGCTCAAGGTTATTTGAGATTCATGGCAGATAGTGGCTTATATTACAGTGTCAATAAAATTTTAATGGAAATGCATTTAAGATGGCACTTCACTTATTTATAAGTTGTTTGCTAAATAAAATAATAAAAATAAAAATACTAAAAAATAATTTTCACTCCTACATAGCCAGGTTCATCTAAGGTTTTCTAATTATCTTATTAATAGTGTAGCTCCTTTGTTTGCCATTACACGAATTTTGGTTTGCTGTGGCTGGGTCAAGGGCTGTCACAAGGCATCAGGCAGCTCCTTGGAAAAAGAAGATGGGAGGTGTCCTGGTGTGGGCTGTGCGGACAGTTGTGGCTTTTAAATCCTTATTAGAGTAAGTGGATCAGAGCCAGACCTGCATCATCCCCGGGGACACACTCCAACACCGCTCATTATTGATGTCCTTTTAGGTCCTCTGCTCAGGTGTCACTCATATCTGTGTAAGAGCTGCCTTAGGTAGGTACAGTAGGCACACACATGCACACAGCATGCACTGTCCTTACAAGTTTATTTATTGGAAATTAAGCTAATACATGCATACTTTGAGGAAAATAAATAAACTGGCACAACGAAATAAATGAATTAAATTGCAATGAAAAATGATTTGCCAAATGATGTGAAAATAATCAGTTGTGTTTTGTTACAGAATATTGTCAATAACCTATGTAACTATTATAAAAGTGTTGAGGTTTGAAAGCAACTAATAAGGAATTATTTCAATAATCCAAGCATCTAACCATTTCTTTATCTATTGGACAGAATCACCTGCTATTATACTGGAAGATTCCAACAATGGTTTTGTCTTTAGACCAGCTGGGATTTAAAAAATAGAGGTCCAATAACAGAGATAAAGCATTCGACCATTCTCATATTTTAATAAAGTGGGCTTCTCTAAATTAAGACCATTCCACAGTGCCAATGATATACTGGCATACACTCATCAGGATCAGAATCTCGAAGGAAATCCAGTGAAAAGCAGCACAATTTGCATGCAGTCAGTGATGTCCATAACTAGTAGTGTAAAGTAATATTTGCTGATCTGTCTGTCTTTGTATTCCAATGAAATAGATTTTAAATTAGTTACCATGTGGTGTAAATGAAAAGCTGAAAATTCCTGAGGCTTTGTATTTGCAGCATGGGTGAATCGCCTAGGCTATGTTGCATAAACTGTAATGCTGTTGTGTCCTATGTTCATTGTATCTGCGTGTGAGGTCTGTAAAAAAGTGGAAAAACCTTTTTATTCAGAAGCAAAGAATGATCAAAGATAAAGATGGCAACCAAAATAATCATTAAATGATGCTTTAGTCAGCATCACCTACAGTCTGCCTCGCCTGGCTGTCAGATATTTGTCTCAGAGTCTCTCAAAGTCTGGAATAACAGCTTGACAAAATATTATGACAAATGCTTTGTCATTTGACAGGCATTTCTAAATACAGGTAAGAATAAACACTATAGGAAAAATCATATTAGAAGAACTGAGCAGCAAATCCATGATTTGGAATAGGATTTCCTATTTTTACTTTTATCCAGTAATAAACTCCACACTTCTGTGAAAGCTACTTATTTTATTAAGAAGATTCAGTCACTATATTGCCAAAAGTTAGTTATCTTTATGTTTATAAAGATACTTAGTTATTGCTATGTTTTTCTTATTCCATATTCACTCTTGGGCGGCGTGGTGGCATAGTAGTTATCACTGTCGCCTCCCAACAAGAAGGTCCTGGGTTTAAATCCCGGGCTTAGGGTCTTAGTGTGTGAGTGTGTATTTGTGTGTCAGTGGCCCTGCAATGGTCTGGTGACCTGTCCAGGGTGTACCCCCTGCCTCTCGCCCAATGTGCACTGGGATAGGCTCCAGCAGACCTCTGTGACCCTGAGTTTGGGAATAAGCGGGTATGGAGGATAATGTTATTCACTCTTCATTTTGCTGTTTGATTGAGGTCCATTATTCTATTCCTATTCAAGGATTTCAGTACAATTCGTAGCTTAAATGTGAGATTTAGGATTTTTCAGCTACAATTGTATTAGTGTATCAGACACTAACATCAGGTGAGAATGTCTGACGTGTAGTTGGTGTTTCAGTTCATTTCAAAGGTGTTCAGTGGTGTTAGGAACAGGGCTTTGTGTAATACATTTAAGTTTTAAGCAACTCTGCGCCTCCAAATTTGTACTCCAAACATTTTGGAGATGAATCATATATGAATCTGGTGATGTTGTAAACCAAATTTTGGCAATATAGTGTATTTGTCTATTAACAGTATTCACAGTATGGGTTTAGGCTCTAATGGTTAAGAAGATCTGATGTGCCGTCAGCATTTAAATTTTTGTAATGTTCAGTGAACTTCAGGTTAATGCTTTGTGCAGAAACTCAAGTAATTCCACATGAACCATCACAAACCATGTTTTTATCGAAAGCATTTGTCATCCTGGAACAGGAAAAAAACGATAAATTATTATTATAAAACATTGTACACTAATCTACACTGTTTTTATTTCGTGGTGGCATGTGACGACGTGAAGAGACTGAGAAGGTAGTAAGTTGCACGATACATGGTCTCTCAACAAGGGAAAAGAAATGGTTATACTTCAAGTTAAACACATTGGACTTGCCATTGCGCTAACTCCGGTATTTATTGTATCGGTTTCATTATATTATGTAACTATATTATGCAACTATACACTTTTTTTAACAGTCGAGAAGAATCTGTACTTACCTACTTAATGTACATACCTAAGTAGTATGTGATCTCAGACGGGCCCGCTTTCAATGCATGACTACCTGAACTCTATCTCTTTGTAAAGAAATTTATCATCAGCTATGTGATATCTCCCAACCGCAACACTCATACAAATCAATAATGAAAACCAAATACCTTTTACTTACGATGGCCAACAAAGCTTACTTGAATTAAAACTGCTTCTGTAAACTCAATTATAGTACCATAGCATGATTACAGTAATACTATTAGTTATGCAGCTTATTTAATATGCTGCTATTCATATTTTTTCACAATAGTTTTCAGACTATTTTTGAAACTGATATTTTCTACTGGAACACTACAGATAATGATATCAACGAATGATTTTAAACCATTTTAGATAGTTAAAAAATAATTTTGGACACCAGTATGCTTATGTTATTTTGAATATTAAGTAGATAATCGGATCAATAAATTAATAAAGTCAGATCAATAAAGTCAGACTATAAGGCAAGTAAATTGGAGCCATTAAGTGTCAAACAATGACAGCAGACACAATCACGTTTTTATAACTATAGGGTTAGAATGTAGAAAAAAACTTCATTTTATATTGTATAAAAATAACACTGTTATAGCTATTCAGTTCAAGGACACAGAGAAGGACATATTTGCTGGGTAAACAAAAGCAGCCATAATAGATTTTCAACGTATGTTACATTAATTAACCAATGGCCTTGAAGGTATTAAAATGCATTATAACTTCATTAAATTATCCAGATATTCAGAAAACCTTTTTTCATTTCATCTTCTTTACCCGCTTATTCCCGGATCCGGGGTCACAGGGGTCTG
>JAOTQW010000038.1:7962769-7978413 GCA_026260075.1 Sisor rabdophorus | reverse complement strand
ATATAAAATGTTGCCATGAAAAGCTTGAAAATCGATAGTTCCACCATTTGGGCGTTTAGTGCTGATTAGGTGGTTTTGCCTCAGATTTGCCTCAGGGTTTCGAACTCTTATTATAAAAATTTAATGTTTGGCATGTTACTACTTAAATTATAATAGCAAGAATCTGGTTTTATGGCGGCATGCATTTGTCTGTGTGTTTTTAGATATTATTACAAACACGCACAGCTTTTCGTGTTAATGAAAAAGTTAAGCTGTAACTTGCACTAACAGACTTTTCCATTCAATCCAAAATAAGTGAAACTCTCCTTTAATAAATCAACAGTTGTTTGTTAACTTATTTTATTCACAGCTCGTGTGCAACGTTCATGTAAATTAGTTATTGCTATAGTAGATGCAACATTTTTGACTGCTCAGATAAATATAAATCTGCAGTTGTCAAATAAAAGCTGGAATTGGTGTTTACACTGCTGCTGTAGAAAAGAGATCCCGAAACCGACGGCTGAAAAATAAACATTCCAAAAAAAACATAATCAGCTATCAGTTTATTCACACAGATAATGATTCACCCTGGAATCCAGTTTATTATCTGCATAGCCTAAAGTGCATGACAGGCCAGTGGTGCAGATGGGTGTTATAAACTGTGATGAATCAATAAGATGTGTGGCTTGAAGGATCATCGCATTACCTCATATTTATTCAACAGTATCTTTTATTGTGAATGTTTTCAAATTTAAGGGCTGCTGGGGTGCAAAAAAACAGCACCATGGTATTTATCTGTGAAGTCCAAGGGCACAGTGACCTTGAAATGCTGCACGTACAGTAGAAAATTTGTGTGTCTATTCCTATTTACTCAGAGAATATAACTTGTTCAGAAGTTTGTCAGCAGAAAAAAAAATATTAGCAATTATTAGCAACAAGAAAACATTTCATTTTGATCCTGTGGGATTACATTTATAAAGGATACAGCTTTGACAAGGAAGCAGGTTTTATTTTATATATATTTTGAGGCATAGACACTTTTATCATAGGATAAATGTTGATATGATGTATTTGGGCTGTGAGAGGTGTGATCTTTATTCTGTAAACATTTATGCATATTTATTTATTTATTTTTAGTTAAGATTGTTTTCAGAATCAGAAATCAGTGTAAATGTGGAAACTTTAATGAATCAGTGCCATCTGCCTTTAGCACAAAGTTTATGTTGGCACTAAGGTAGGCAAAGTTCAAGTTGAAACTATCATGCTTAGATCTCTTTAAAAATTCAATTCTGAAAAAGTTTATTCGCTTTTTAAACATAAAGTGGCGTGTTTTGTTCTCCTAGTATTAACTTTTTGTTGTTATCAGTCATTCTCACTAGCCGTCTTGCATTGCTTCTTTTGTGATCTGGCAGCTGAAGGAGGGTTGCTGCTCTGATTAGGACCGCCTACTGGGTAAATGTGGGTGATGTTTGAAATGCCAGTTGTTTGGGCTGTTTGCCTGTCTGCTACCCTCCATTAGCACCCTGGAGCGGAAGCGTGTATGTTGTACTCACAAGAGCTGACTGGAGAGAGGTAGAAAACAGTGTTCTGAGGAAGATCTTGCATATTCATAGCCAAGGGACAGCTGCTCCTGCTGAAAGCACCAGTATCTCTATCATAAAACACACACACACACACACACTTGCGGCCTGGGCATCTGCAAGCAAGCCCCGTCTTATTTATTGATCTCTTCGCATTTAAAGTTTGGAGACTGCTGCCTCAGAGCATCTCCATTTTAGCTGTGTTTGCAGCTACTGCTGCAGACAAGTGATTTTACCACCTCATGCAACATAAAAAGTGAGAAAGGGTATGTCGGAAATCTGTCCTTGAATGACTGATGCAGTGAGCAGAAGAGCTTGGCCTATATGCAAAATGTACACACTCGGTTGGCAGTTTATCAGTGACATATTAATGAAATTGTAGACATTTAATGACTGACTAGTGTCTCTGTTGTGCCCTACATCCTTGACTCTATACATCATAGGCGGGAGGACTCTGATAAATGGTTACTAACACGTTTTATTATGGTGGATGTTTAAAAAGGAAATTTAAATTGCATGATTTTACATTTAGTAAAATTATCAATACAGTGTAAAAATATTAATACAGTTAATAATCATGATATTTTATGATGATTAGTATATAGATGTTCATATTTAAATTAAACTGATTTACCTTTTTCACTTATGCCACACAATATCACACAAATCCTATCCAAAATCAAGTATGGCAGGAAATATAATGCATCTTTTAATTTTGTATCTGTTGTAATTTTAGGTATTTGTTTTTATACATTTCAAGTATTGTAATGTAAAGTATTGTAAAACAGTTTGTGGTATCATGAAGCCGACATCTCATACACATTACACATGGATGTTCATGAAGACAATTTTGTTTTGCATGAATCAACATCAAATAAAATGAACATCAAATAGCATCATATTTGCTTTATATAGAATTACTGAACGTATAAATGTAAAATATTCAAACAGTGAGAGGCAGATGTAATTTTGTTACAGATGTAACTCTAAGTATGCTTTAGTGTTTGTCCTTTTCTAACACTCCCACTATAAATTATATGATTATTTAAATAAGTGTGATGTGAACCAGCAAAACACTATAAATATAAAGTACTTAAGTGACCAGGGTTCCAATCCTTAATGTCCTAAATGATCCACAGAGCTGTAACAGTATCCATCATTGTGTGACTCATTTAAAGACCTTTTAGTCAGATGCCTAGCGGTGACCTTTTGCTCACCCCCACAGCTACAAAATCGAAAATGGCCAAACATAACAGAAGACTTCTCTCTGGCTACGGTGAACTAGTAGGAACTGGCTGTCATGTAGAAAAGCATTTTGGTCCAAGATGTTTCCTTAGTTTTTTTTATTGAGGCTGATATTGATGTGCTGCACCTGATTGTTGTGCTTTGATGGAAATCTCCTGCGCAGCTCCAAGCACATTCATCTTCTCTACCCGCTTATTTCCTTTGTTTGGGTTCACGGGGGTCTGCTGGAGCCTTCCCCAGCGCACATAGGGTGAAAGGCACACACTCTGTCAGAGGAAACCGGAGGAAACCCACACAGGTGCGGCAGGAACATGCAAATCCGCACAGAAAGACCCCTTGCCCTGGACTCGAACCCGGGACCTTCTTGCTGTTAGGTGACTACATGAAGTGTTAAACTTCTCTTTAAGGTGGAAAAATATCACTCAGTAGAGCAAATCATCCATCCATGTTTGGTGCTTGTTTTCAACATTCTAAACGAATGTGCAACATGCAGGGTAAACACGTGACAACAACAAATTGAGGAATTTAATCCGGTAAATAACAGATGGTATGAGCTTATAGATCTCAAAGCATTGTTGGTTAGATCTTTTAAAGCCCTGCAGCTGTAATTATGTACTTTGGTACTGCAACCAGTAATTTGTAAATGTTGAATAAAAGCAGATGCATTGATTGCTGTTCAACAGGGAATTTGTAGAGCCAAGCAAAACATGCGGCGTCCACGGTAAAAGTGGGGTAGAAGTATAACTGCAGATTTGAGAATTTGCAATGATTGATTTGCAATTGGGTAAGAAAATAAAAAAAAAAGATTTGTTCTTTTTCTTGTTAGGTTTCTGATTGGCAGTGTGAGCTAACAAAAGAGTGTGTTACAATTAAGGTGGTCCAGTTGGTGTGGCTTCAAATAACATGTTGTGAGATACTACATCTAGGTAGTGTAAGAGTGTGTGTAAATAAGGTGTAATGTTGCTCACTGGGAGGGTATAAATACATCCCAGCAGTGCGGAAGCATGCCCAGATGCATCTGTGTTTAATGAGAATAAGGCAAAGCTTCTGGCTTACCACAATGTGTCAGAAAGGGGAGGACAAGCTGGCACTCGTGCTGATAACCTCCTGCCTCATCTAGAGTTTGAGAAAGCTGAGAAGAAAAACAAAATTATTCTCTCAGTAGGCTTTCACGCCTGTAGATCCTTGAACAGGTTTCTTTTGTGTATATGAAACCTCGGGAACCGGTCAAATATAATATTATTGCATTGTGCTCTTTCATAAATTGAACAAGTTGCTATAAACTATGTGGAAAAGGTACGATCAGTACATCTATGGTTGGAAATGCATATTTTATGCAACTTGATCTTATGTCTCGTGTTGGTTTATATTTAGTCTAAGTTCTACTAAACCAAGCCTTTTGTCCGAACTATAATCCAGATATCGTAATTTATGATGATACATTTTTGGTTTATTTTTGCATGCTTCGAATTTTTTTTCACCCTTTAGGGTGCAAAAAAGAAAAATTTAAATGATGAAATCCGATTAGATAATCATGAGTATGAGTGTGTGAGTGTGCATGTGCATGCATGTGTATTGCAGGTTGTGGTTAACTCGTGTCCCTGCATCGGAGTTCACTCTTAGTCAGAAAGTGTCTGTTCTCTGGATTTATGTCTTTCTGATTTAATTTTTTACTGTTATATTTTACTTTTACAGCATCTAGCAGATGCTCTTTCCAGCAGGACAACCACAAAAAAAGTTAAATAAGTAGGATGAATACCTTTTTTAATTTTGTATTTTTTTAATTTACTGATTAATTTATTTTTTTCGTAGATTTTATGTGTCAAGTTCTAGGTATTTAGGAAAGAGGTTTGTCTTCATGTGTCTCTTGAAGACAGCTAGTGACTCACATTCATGTGAAGTTCATTCCACTATCTTGGTGGCAGCACAGAGAAATCTAAAACAGACTCACCTTGAGTTCTAGGCGATGGTGGCACAAGTCGAATCTGATGCATGCAGCTACTGGGAGCCAGTGAGGAAAGCGCAACAGTGTGGGGGTGTGTAAAAACTTTGGTAGGTAATATATGCAGCTGCATTCTGAATACTGCAGAGGACGAATTGCACTTGGAGGAAGACCTGCAGTAGTCTAGTCTAGAGATTACAAGAGACTGCACAAGCAACTGAGTGGTCTGAGTAGATAAGAATATAGACACAGGCTTTACACTGCTGTTTTATAAATGTCCTTTTCCAAACAGCTACTATAAGATTGGCTAATTTGAACTTTTATAAAACAAAACGAGACCAAGCAAAAGGCTATAATTGTGTTACTTCTTTCCTGAACTTGTGCAGCAGCATCTTCTTAATCACCGATATTTAATATCAAATTATTGTAAGTAGAGAAAACGTATTGTATACTTGAATACTTTATTGTAAAGTTACTATATATAATTGTAATAACAACAAAAATGCTTAATTCAAAAATTTACAGAAAAATTAGATAATAATAAATATATTATATCTAATAAATATATTGACATTCGATTTGATCAATAAATTAATTGATTAGATTCTAAGTTGTCCAAAGTGTTATTTTTTAATTTTTGTTTAAAGTGTAAGAGAACGTTAATACCTTGCAATAAACAACAGGGGGGTTAGAGAGATCACTGTTGTTAGCACAAATTATCATTTATTCGTAAATGAGTTTAAATCACATTAAGCAATGATGAGCATTAGCTTGCATTCTGCATTGGCTTGAAGCTCAACACAGAGAGGAGAGGAGATACACCTGGATGCTTTTAGTTAGTGGTGCAGCCTTAACTGTTCACCCATGACTTTGTTCACCGAGTTGTGTCTTTTTGTGTGTATATATTGTAGGTGTGTGTTCGTGTGTGTGCGCGTGCGTGCGATACACACTGAGTCTGGTTGGTTAACAGATTACTGGCTCGGTTTTGTGTAGTACATTGAGGTTGTAAATAGCAGCTTTATGTTTGGAAAAGAGAAGGTGAGAGACACAGGAAGCAAAAAGGTAACCAAATAGGACTCGTTAGTAGCTTGGCTCATTAAACTTTGTAACAGCTTGAAAAAAAGCATTGTTTTTCACAAAGGTAAACGTGTGTATTTGCAGGAAAAACAAAGTCTGAAGTGAAAACAGAATAGAACGTTTGTTCATTCGTATGTGTTATGTGCATAATGAGGTCTGAAGAAACTAAGTTGTATATGGCATCTTTATTCTACTGATCTGAACTGAAGCTTCATTAGAATAGCAGAGCTTGGTGTGGTTAATATGAAACACATTATTTTGCCCAAAAGCGTGAAAAGAATAAATCACATCCAGAAGGTCAAAAACAGCAGGAGGCAACACACGGGCACCTTTTTTAAAGTGTATTGCATCAGCTTAGCAGGTTTTTGGCATTTATTTCCATCTTATTTTTACACCCCTGTTTCTTATCTATTTATGTGCACCACACACACGCACACAAATGTGCTTTTATTGCAGGCCACTATCCACTACTTCCTAAGCAGTGGTGAAAAGAGTGCTGAAAAAGTCTACTACAGTAAAAGTGTTGGCAAATATGACTATAGTTTAGAAATAGTTAAGGTACATTACAAAGCAGTGTGATATTAGTTTTTAAATCATTCAGGTTTTGAATTGGTTTTGGTCTTACATGCCTTATGCTTAAACAAAAAATACTTCAAATATGTGCAGTCAGTTTTGTGTAAAGTAAATGTGAACAATTGTGAAATGGTTGAATGTTGTAATTTGTTTTAATGTTATTACCATTAACCCATCTTTTAATAATGATCAAAATGTATACTATTTGGTTATTTTTTGCTGAGATTAGTAAAATCATAAACCTGTGCTGTTGGCTGCTACTTTTGGTCCATGGTATTCAGCAGCAACATGCTAAATGTTTGATAGCCAAATGTTTTTTTTTCCTATTCATAAATCAGAACCTAACTTGAGAATAATTAAGAATCACATTTAATAAACAAAAACAGAATCATTATTATTCAAACAATACCCAACCTCGCTTAAGTGTCATTCAAAAGAAAGAACTGAACTACTAAATGTTATAATCAAAAACAATACTTATCTATTGAAAACGGCTGTAGCACAATATTTAACGTTTTAAAACAATCTTTTATCTGTATAATCCCCCAACAAATGAATAAATGAATGAATGAATGAATGCATGTCTCAAAGAATTGATGTATTTATCATCTTTATATGGATTTAAGACTAATTTCTTTTGCATGCTACTAAATAGGACTGTATAAATATACTAATACACCTACCTATCAAAATATTTTTTTAAGATAATGCTGAAGCTGCCGTTCTTGAAAATTTCTGCAAGATTTAGCCATTTTATGATAGTCTATTGATATTTTAACCAATAGTACTAATAAATAATAAAATTGTTATAAACTGATTTATGCTGGCATTAATATTCATTCATTTAATCATCTTCTATACCTGCTTATTCCCGAACCAGGGGTCATGGGGGGCTGCTGGAGCCTATCCCAGCGCAGGGCCACACGCACATAACCACATGCACTCACATTCACTCGTATGGGCAATTTAGAGTCACCAAATACCCTAATGCACATGTTTTTAGACTGTGGGAGGAAACCGGAGTACCCTGAGGAAAGCATGCAAACTCTGCACAGAAAGACCCAGTGCCCGGGATTCGAACGCAGGACCTTTTTATTGTGAGGCGACCGTGTTTACCACTACATCACCGCACCGCTGGCATTAATATTTTATAATTAAAACCCTCAGTGTGTGTCAAACGTCTTCCCATTTTACGCCTGTAGTTTTCTCTGACACATAGTCATTGTCACGTTTCAATTTTTTAAAAGTATTTGTAAGCAATATATGTTTTATTGCAAAGTTTTGTGATATCTTGTACAGTTTGACCCATGTATTGTATTGTGTGGCCCTTGTCAGTACACAGCCTCTCTGCAAAATGCTGCAAAAAGGCTTGTCTCCCATACTCTATTTTCAGTAATGGGCAAAAATGTTATGGTTCACGGAGTTGCTAGCGTCTCTTTATCTAAGATGTCATGGGGGTGGTTGGGTTTCCTCATCCATAAAGCTTTTTGGGCAGTTCAAGGTGCTGAAGAGATACACTTTGTCATTTTGATGTCTGGAATTAAACAGAGGTGTCCGACTTTGTTCGCCGAGAGCCTACCCACCCCAACGCATTGCAGTCGTGTTTTACGATTTTAAATACTGAACACAACTTTTTTTATTTAATGTGGTTAGGTAACTGACAAATCCTCAACATAATATAACCTAATGCATTGATTATTTTGCTGATTTCCATAATGCCCTTATACTTTTAGTTTATAGTTGTTAAACATTCATAAAAATTATCTTTCTTTAGAATTGCAATATATCAGTAAAATTCATCATTCTGTATAATTTTTTTTGGAGTTTGAGTATGAGTTTGTCATATTACTGTGTAGGTTTTCATTATCCTTGAGATGCTCCTTGAGAGAAAACATAAAAATGCTAACACCTACTGGTGTTTTATAAATGTAGCCTTCTGTAAAAGGTTTCTGTGAATGTCTTTTAGTATTTCAACATTTTTTAAAAAATATGATAACAGCACCATCACTCAACCCTGTGAATCATTAGTTACTATAGAAATGGTAATAATGCACCTGGACAAGCATGTTAATTTATCATATTAATGAAAACCACTGGCTTGAGTTACAGCTGAAAGTAATGCAGAAGCCTGTTATTGGGAATTCAGCAAAATCTGCTGGATTCGGCCATGCTAAAGTAATTCTAGAGCGATGAGTAAGACAGAATGATAGAAGTGACTTGAGTCTGATGTCACTGGTGAAAAGTTCTATAGTTCTTATCAGTTTTCTACAGCGGAATTCATGCACATGCCCACACACAGTCAGCAGTGATCCTTCTCGATAACACACTGCCTGTGAACACTCGTGTCTGTTTAGGGATGGCTTTCCGGCACATACTTGCAACTCCATCCATTGCTCTTTCTTTTTTTTCCCCCATCTCTTTGTCCTTTAGTCTCTGGGGTTCTCTTGTTTTCCCTCACTCTTTGTCTTCACTGTGGAGAAGTTTGGAGTAAAGGGTAAATCCAAACCTACTGCTCCAGTGAACCCAATCCCTGTTCGTGTCTAATAAGACTGTGACTTACACAATGGAGACTTCCGAGTTATTGTAGTGTTGTGTAGCTTATTTATAGTGGGTAGTTTTGTGCCTTCTTATAACCAGTTCTAGTTCCATTTGTTTAAAAAAAAAATAAGTGTTGCCTTGTTTTGAAATGTTTCAGGTTTGTTGTGTAAAATGACAGAATTGACATAAGGGTATCAAAAATAGTTTTTGTAAGACAATGAGCAGCTTTTTGGCTTACATTGGACTGTCAGAGCTATGGGTTTTAATTTGTTTAACGTATGTAGGTTGATGGTGCTTGGTAAAGCTGCATGAGCACAGCCTTTCATAGTGTGCTAGGAAGCATATTTGTGACTGGTTAGGCTTTATAATGCAGCAGGACATTCCTGGTTCCTCTGGATAATCTCCTTCGTTTGGTGCAGATCCTTTTGGAAGTGCTTTGTCTTGGTGAAGTGTGGGACTGAGAGTTGGACTGCAGGCCTCAGGGCACTAATTACTGACTCGCTAATAAGACACCCAGCTGTGCATCCTTATGTTAATTTACTCACCATAAATCAGAAAGAAAAAGGACGACCTCAGAAAGGTCTGATGCAATGCTACAGCAGGGCCAGTGTTGTCGGATGAAGAAAGTTAAGGCTGTGTGGGTGTTGGCAAATTTTCTGTTTTTTTGTTTTCTCTTCGAAAAAAAAAGTATAGGTTGTGTAGGGGTAAATTTTGTCTTGTGACTCGGCATGAGGCTTAAGGCAACCAAATTGAGATGCTTGTGTATTTTTGTACTTGTGCTGACTATAAACTGAGTGTTTGGTTTTACTGCTCAGCTGCCTGTCTGCAATACTAATGCATTCAATGTTCTATATGGTCCAGATCTGCTGAACTGCTCAAAGGCAGCATCCTGCATATAAATAATGCTTTTAAACATGCAAAGCCTGCATCTGAGTTATATACAGCACAATTCGCCTGCCTTAATAAAGCCTATTCAAAAATGGCTTCAGTAATACAGAGCTGATAGGTGACATCCTTTTAAGGAGGAGAGTAAATGCCACTTAGCTGGATGAGGGCGGGAGTGAGAGAATATATCCCTGCCGTCAGCTCTTCCTTGCACTGATAGAGGTGACATCAAGGTGAAAGCACACTTGGTTGGAAATC
Source organism: Sisor rabdophorus (assembly GCA_026260075.1). Taxonomy (NCBI): domain Eukaryota; kingdom Metazoa; phylum Chordata; class Actinopteri; order Siluriformes; family Sisoridae; genus Sisor; species Sisor rabdophorus. Next base: position 7,968,336 of record JAOTQW010000038.1, on the reverse strand, counting down.
ATTGATATTCTGACTTGCCGGCTGCAAATGGCTCAGTGGCAGATGGAGTCTTTGTCAGGAAAGAAAAATGGCAACCAGGGAATGCGGCTGCTGTTTTCTCCCCCACCGACGCTCCACGCTTGCAGCCGGTGACCTTCCACTTCTTGTGTGTTGATTTTGCCTATGCACTTTGATCAATTACTTGCTTGCATTGTTTACAAGGATTGTGGAAGGATCATAATGGCATTTTCTTAATGCACTGATGCAAGGTGATGGTGATTTTACGTTTAGGGTTGGACCTCATAACACTCATGTAGGTTATTAATGTAATAATTGGGCACATGTCCCTTATTATGTGCTTGCCATTTTCACTTGTTTTATCAAAATTTATGTTGAATTTCTGCTGGTAAATCTGTGAAAGATTTGCTTAGTGCCTGTTCTGTTTAATGGATTAAATAATTCATTAGACTTTACCTAATCGTTAAACAAGATAATATAATCATAAAATGAGGGATCAATGTGATGAAGTGTGTGAGATTGCTGCCCTTAAAGCTCCAGGCTTAACCTGTGTTAGTGTGTAACACTAGCATGTAGTTTGCACTCGCTCTCCCTATTGCTTTGTCTAAAAAAAAAACAGAAGAAGAGACCGTGGACTGAATGTGCGGATACATAAATCCGCGATAGAGACTTCCAATCATACAACAGCTACCAGTATGAGAGGGTGAGGGATATGATGTGTGTCCACCAAGCAAGCTAAACACATGAATACAACTGCTTGTGGAAACCCACACTAATACTCTAATCACAGCTCTGTTTCTTCTGGAAGGTAGTTTGTGATATTCATATTAAAAATGTTTGTTTAAAACTCGACTATTAGCCAGATTCATTCCTGACTCGTTCAATGAATAGTAACAACAGTCTGCATTATCATCATTTGGCATTATTCAAATAACATGCTAGTTAATTATCTTTCATAATGTGAGCAGCAATTTATTGAGTCAAGGTTTGTTATTATTTATTATTTATTAAAGGTTTGTTAATTTATTATTAAGATATAAGATAACAGACTGTCAAGATGATTGTCTTTGCAGCAGAAGCTGTCTGCTTTCTAATGCTTGTCGAGTGACTGGCTGTTTACAAATGTTAGCTTGTGTTCTATGATTTGTAATCAAGTCAATTTGTTCCTTTGAATTTGCGTTATCTGCTGTTTTATGTAGTTCTAAGCATTTTCATGCATCGTCATTGTGTTGAATATCTTATGCGATGGAAGAGGGGTAGTTGAGGTGTTAGACTGGTGCTGAGAAGCAGCTATTGAGCAAGGCCCATAACCCTCAGCTACTCATGTGGATAAAAAAATGAGATAAATGTAAGCTGCTTTGGATATGAATGTCTCTCAAATACTAGAAATGTAAATGCTCGTAGGAGTTACAGCAGTCTTGGATTATAAAGCAGTCCATGTTCAAAACCGACCGCAAACATTTTTTAATAACTAGTCAATTTTTTTAAGATTAACATTTTTATTTAAAATGTTCATTCTTGTTTAAAATTGAGCTGTTTACTTTATTTAGCTATTCTTTATCTTGTCTCCGCATATTTCAGGTTTATATTACTAGCATAGATATGGCAAGGGTTCAATTTGCAGGATTTGCAGAATATGGCAAGGGTTAAATTTGATTTATGCCAAACATCTGTCTCTGGTAGGTTTCTGGTCTTATCTTTTTTGATGACCATTGTTTCCAGATGTTCTGTGCAGTGTAGACTGTGCTAAACTTAGTACAATTTTACAGGTTTTTAGGATGTTGTGTAGTTCAGACGTATTTTCTGTTTTTAGGAGTAGTCTGCTAGAAATGTCTCATTTATTGACGTTCGTATTAAAAAGTGTCTTGTTGTTAGTATAAAGAGACACAGTTTATATCCTTTACTTTACCTGAACTACATTGAGCCACTTGATAATGTATCCTACAATGATATTAAAAAAGTTAGAGAAATGCCAAAAGATGGCACAGGGAGTGCAGACTTTTAATGTGGCCTTGTGCTTCCATCTGTTGGTGTCCCCCAAAACTTTCCAATACCCTCTCTTAAAGGATTACATTTCCAAAAGTGGATGTTATGGTTGTAGAAATGGAAATTGGCATTCATAATGAATGGCTCCATGGCTATTGGAATTTGAGCGAAATGACTAAGATCACAGAAAGTTAACGTGTTTATAGGGTTCATTAAGGTCAGCATGTGTGTTTTTTAAACCTTAAAGTTAAATATTAATTATGCTAAAACATTCTGCATGGAGAGACTGAGTGTATTGTACTGTTTGAGTTTAAAGTTAATTAATCTGTCTTAAATTTATTTTTGAATTGTCATCACTTTAACAACACAATTAGATTATAAAGTTTTCATTTATTTAGAAAAAATCCACGTGTCCAAGGTTTTGTTGTTGCGTTTGTATGTGTGTTTTGCGTGTTTTGCGGTTTGTTCATCTTTAATGGTGCTGATAAACCTTGGTATTGAGATTCTTGGCCAAATATGGAGCATGACATAAATTAGTTTGGCTTGTGTCTTCAAAATCTAGCATCTAGCAATTTCATTAAAATAAAATTTACTATTTGTGCTTCTGTTTCATGGCCCTTTTATGGATATAAAATCAGATTTTATCATCATCCAACAACAACAGAAATCGAGAAACACTTTCTGTAACTAGAGTTAGAAATAAAATAGACAAGATAAGCATTCATATCACTCACAGCAGTAATGAATTGTTATTGTGTCATAACAAGCGTGTTCTTCATGCAAGTAATGCATTTCATAGCCGAGCATTGTAATTTGCCTAGATTTTATGGTCGCCATACTTGTCTAAAAAAAAGGGATTTGGTTTAGAATCTAAAATGTATAAATTGCAATGGTATTCTTAAAACACGTTCATTGATCAGGTTTACCAATCATGGTGCATGGTACAAAATACTTGGATAAATAATATGCCTTATTGTTAATTTGTTTTTGAATCTTGCACTGTATGTCACAATTGAGGGACTCCTGATAAACGTCATGTTTCTATAGACGAGGTTTATATACAAGTGGTATATAGAGTTGTTTAGTTCAAGAAAAAGGCAACAGCACATCATTGTTGAAAGCCCTATGCAATAACAATGTAATCCAACTTTATGGATTTTTGCATTTGACAATAAGCTGCCTGTTTTGTTGCGTTTGTTTTAATTATAACTGTAGATTTACTCGAATTTATTTAACAGCTCTTGATTTGGAATTCTTACAGACACTGCGTGTCCATATGTTGCAGCTGTCGTATGAAATTTTATTCCATAGTGCTTTAGCAAAGCTTCTGGCTTCACGCGGAAGCCCAGGGTTCTCTTTCCATGTACAAATCTTTGCTCCGTATGTCTTCTCTGGCCCTAGTGACCTGGGCGGAGTATGGAGTGATTAACTGCTGTTTGATCTTGATGGAAGATGTTGGGAAGCAGAGAAAAAACATGTTTAATATTTATTCTCCTTTCCTTTCATGGTGTGGGGATTACATTTTAAACATTTTTATTTGGCTTTTGTTACTGTGAATTTCAGTATTTAAAATGGTGGCTCGGCTTCATGAATATTCATTTAACCCAAGGCGCTGAAAAAGGATCCTGGAAGGACATTTGACTGATCCGGATTATTTTCATTTGTCACAGGTTAATCTTGCAGAATGACGGTCAGAATGACTTTATATCATATCAGTGCACGCCAAAACTCTCAGACCTGCCAAATCATTATATGGTGTCTATAAAATTCAGATATGCAGGTGTGGCATTTAAAAGAAATCTCTTTTATGCAAGAGTAAAATCTACACTGATGGAAGCAAGACACTGTATATGAAGATCAATGTGATTTATTTCAAAGACTGCCCTTCACAAACCAAAGGCTGTCGCAGTTGATGCGGAAAATGAATGAAAATTACTGCAGCATCATATTAAGATCTGCTCACATTATTTTTTTGACCCCGTGCACCAGGACGCTTGTTTTTGCTACGGAAGAAAGTTTTATCTCTCGCAACTCATAATTATAAAAGCAGTTTCGAGGTTGTTTCGTGATCCCGTGAATGTGACGTCCCGTTTCTTTCCGCACAAAAACGGTCTTTTGTGTCGCCATTACTAGGTCGTTATTGAAGCGCGTCGTTAACGCAGACACGTGCTTAACATTTATTCTTTAGTTTCCGTGTTGATCTGACGAATTTTGTTATGTTTGCAGTCGCCATGCCAACATTGCGTGTACATAGAAATCACAACAAAAAATTGAACAAATCCTGATGATAAAGCAGTTGCAGTTCGCGTAAACATATACTGTAAGTAAAACTTGACACGGACGCTCATTTTAAGCCTCTTTTTTTCATTTTTTTTATGATCGTAAGCGATAGAATTGTTAATGTATTTAATTTTATACACTTTTAGTTGCAGTCCTACATGGTCTGGAAATGTTTGTATCGCTGGTGTTTTATATGTCACCCTGCCATACACACATTGCTTTTTTCTATTTTATGATTTTATTTATTGCAGTATGAGAAGCAGGTCAGGCAAACCAGACAGGGTTGTAAAACGGCAAGACACACAGTAATGAGGGGCAGGTCAGGAAGAGGTGTGGCCTGGAGAAAACCATAGCTGTGGTGTGATCATCTATAGATTCAACACACACACACACACACAATAAACAATAATCTGCTGGTTAATCCAGTCCTAAGGAAGTTTTCCACAAAAAAAGTTCCTTAGTCAGTATCTCTGGACCAGACTTGCTATGTACCCTGGCATGTCAACATTCACATAATAAATTTATTATTAAATCAAATTTGAAAATGTTTTCAAGATGTCATTTGGCTATTTTCCACAGACTCTAGGGCAAAATAAAACAAGTGGTGTAAGGTTGTGTCCCAGAAAGGGTCTGAAAAAAGGATTATGCAGGTTTGTGTTTGTGTTTTTTATTTTTTTTTTATCTATCTCTTTTTATTTTCAGGTTTCCAGTTTGGGTGAACCTGTCTTGGTTGCCTTAGAATAATATTTTTTAACATTTTTCTCTGACCACACTTGTAAAAAAGTGATTTGATTAGATTTTATCTGTAGGCTTTATCCAATCTAAGAATTATTCTTTTGACCTCTATTATCAAGCCTAACAGAACTGTCAGTCACTATTTTTTTTGTCTTTTTGTATCATCCTAGATACTGTTTATAAAGTTGCAAAGATATCAAATATTGAATTTTTTCTAAGCAACAAAATTTACCCCAAAAAAATCAAGAGGAAAAAAGCGCCAGAAACAAGTGTCGTTCCGCTTCGCTATATCAAAGATTTTATTTATTTTTTATTTTTAATGTGAACCTTGCTTGAAACTTGAGATAATTATTGAAATAATTTTTGCAATGTATTAATACCTCATAATAGGATACTTAGGTGGATGCAGAAGCATGCATGTTTCTAATAAAGTGGATAGTAAGTGTATTATTGCATTGAGCTTATAGCATGTGTGTGCGTGTGTATGTATCTGTGTGTGTGTGTGTGTGTGTGCGTGTGTGTGTGTGTGTGCGCGCCGTTCTCTGTTTCGCGTGCTTACCATCACATCA
>JAOTQW010000038.1:7853057-7863081 GCA_026260075.1 Sisor rabdophorus | reverse complement strand
GGGATAGGCTCCAGCAGACCCTTGTGACCCCGGATTCGGGAATAAGCAGGTAAAGTAGATAATTAAATAAATGAATGAATAAATATATTATATACAAGTATAGTTGTATGTTATACCAATCTGAGACAGTTCAGCCACTTTGTATGGTTTTAGCCTCTTTGCCTTCAGCAGGGCTTCCCTTTAGGTTCATCTACCGCTAAGTGTTAGGGAGTGTGTAAATGTCCTTGATGCATGATGTATGAACGAAAAATGTAATCTGACACTAAACAGGCAGCTGTGATCTTAAAATATATAAATATCACATTTGGAGAATAACATTCCATTTAACTGAAGGCTGCAAAAAGAATGGACGAGAGAGGATAAATCAAGATCTCTCCAATAACTTCAAGCTCATGTGACAACTATTAGTACTGTTTCTAGAAAGCACAGCAAAAGTAATTAATTAGGTGGAGACTAAAAGCATAATTTCCCGCGTCTGCAAAGCGCAACCTACTAATAGATCAGAACGAATATTTGAGAAGAAACAAGACAGTAGCTGATTCCACGGAAATAGTGTGTTATAAGTATATCAATATACCGTGGCCTTTATGTGTGCAGATTTAAGCTTGTAAATGCTTCTGTCCATAAACAATCCAAACACCATATGGCTGAGTAGTCAGGAGTTACAGAGGTACATGCTCTAGCCTAGTAAAATATTTATTGCTCAGTGTTCAACTAAACCATCGAGGGGTCAAAATGAAGACATTGTCGTGCATAACAATTCAAAAGAGGCGAGATCATGATCAAAGAAGAGCAGGTCACACTGCTTTCTCACAGCCCCAGGATTCAGGATTAGATCGTCAGCTTGGGTTACTGACTTTGTTCAATTTCCAAAGACATGCCAGTAGGTGGATAAGCTATTTGAAAGTGTGTGTGTGTGTGTGTTTTTCCATCTGGAAGTGGCTCTGGGTGATATTCTGCTGGAAAACTTGGTTTATTTATTTATTTATTGTTTAATGTCATACCAGCATTTACACTAGTACGTCTCTCTCGTTAACCCAACATGCATGATTTTGGACAATGGAAGGAAACTGGAGTACCTGAAGTAAAGCACTGCACAAAAAGACCCCAACAACGCTAACCACTAAGCCAGCCTGCCACCCTGGGAAACTTTGAATGTAATCAGACGAAACATGGATTGATAGATTTAACCTGCATTGTATTGTATAGGTTTTTGCTGGTATTCCCTGGCGGTGATAGGTCTTGAAGCTAGGTCTTTCTGATGTGTATATTAGCAGTAGTAGGGGCTTGAATACAGATCTTTCTGGTGCCAAATGCAACGTTGGTATTGTGAGTAAAACTCTTGAAACAGCATCTGACGACTTGCCTCAGTTGCTTTTGATTAGCTTTCCACTAACTTTTAAATAGATATTGAATGTACATGCACTCAACAATCAGTTTGGTTAGTTCGTATGCAAAAAATGCTTTGTAGGCCTTTACAAATTCTTGCTTCATTAAAATTTTTTTAGTTGCGCTTGTATGCCGATGTTCCACTGTATTTATATAGAATTTCATGTTAATCAGGATCATGATCATCTAATGAAAAGCTCAACAGTATTACATCTGGCCTCTGCATATAACCGCATCTTTCTGTAACCGAATGCCAGCTGCCTAATGATGAATAGAATGAAGAACTACAGTTTCACTACCTTTAGTTAACCATCGAACACCTGGGTCCTCTGGCATCCCACCATAGCAGCTCAGGAAATTAGGCGTCATTAGTGAATATTTACCCTGAGCCTAATTGAGCATTATTGAATGCTATTACTGAGCTATGTAAACGTATTCCACATTGTTAGTTCTTCAGGCTAAACATTCCTTCAGTTATAGCAGGTGCTGGAAATGAAGCACGAGTGTACTGTGGGCAGAGAAAAAGGAGAGATGGTGATTCCCAGGAACAGTAGGGAGCCTTGGGAATGCCATAGGCTGTATTTCCTTCATGCTGTCCAACTTTAACAGCAGGAGTAATGCATCAGATCCTCTCACCGGATGGCAGATCATCACCACCCACACACACCCCTTCTGTATCATTTGGTTGCATTAACTGTCTGTCATTCCTATTAAAGGTTCAGGGATGTTGGCGATATTATGTAATTTGCACTACACAGCAGATGAACAGGTTATGATAATACAGTGAAATAATAAAATTTAAAAATAAATATTAACACTGTCGTCCACTTAGGGTCAAAGAAAGGTCAGGTTTTTCAATGCATTTTTATTTTAACAGCATTGCTCAATACTCATATTTCAGTGGGCTTTGGTCGTAAAGGCTCCCTTGCTGACATTTCTACTTGTTTTAATTGGATGGATTTCTGGTCCCACAGAACAACAGTTTTCACGTTGGTTTAACAGAGAAGGACAGAAAGGCCCTCATATATTTAAATAGACAGACAGTTTGTGAACTTACCACATTCGTGTCTTCTTCAAACTATTGCCACAATTGCACAGTTCTCTAAAATGTCTTTTTTTCAAATGCATCTTTTATCTTATTTATTATTAGTATTATTTCTTGAGAACCAAGAAGCTTAAACACATGACAATGCTGCTATGCTCAAAGCCTCCAAGATCCACCAAGCCCTGTTTTTCCAAGGATGGTGACGAAAAGCTTAAGTTTCCTGCACAGATCAGAGCCATGACCTCCACATTAACAGCACCTGAACCCACCATCGCTACAGTTCCCAAAGAAAAAAAAACAACCCAGAGCTAATCTAAAGGAAAGTTATTCCCAAAGTAAAAATGAGACTAAATATGGAAAACAATCTTTAAGGAACACGTGGATCCAATGTCTGTCTGCCTGCCTGCCAGCATGACATTTTAGAAATTGTGTATGTGAACAGTATATGCTTCTCACACATGTCTTTAATAGGTAAGGGCAAACAGAGAGTAAAAGGGGTGTGTCAAAAATGGATGGAATGCAGTAAAAATAGCAGTGTCTCTATAGTCAGCCTTGCTTAATATTAATGACCAGTCCTACAAACAAGACACAAACACACACCCGCGCGTGCACACGCATGGCCTGAGAGCACCGATCACCAATCTCAACTGCCCTAAGGTGCTGAAAAAAACAGCCTAGGTATAATATGGTAGTGCCAGTAATAAAGCTGGAACTCCATTGGCGCAAAGCAAAGGCAAAAGCAAAAAAAACAAACTTCCTAAAATGCAGACAGCAAAATACCAGTCCTCAGCTGTTTTACACACACTAACACGGCACCTTTGTTTTGCAACACACTTTGATTTCCATTGTTGGGAATAATAATGTACTTCATCACTCAGCGTCTGTAATCCAACTCCTCAACAGCTTATTAGCTATCAGATGAGTGACTGTGGGAAAATAGTTTCTGTGCTGATCCGGCGTTATCGATGATATATGGACTTCCAGTGCTGCCCTTACTAAGCCTCGCTTACACACTTTATATAGCCACAGGGAGCCATGGGAAAACTACATATCTCTCAATCCCTTTGCTCTCCATTTCTCCCCTCTGAGCTACGCCGCACTCGAAAAAACTAAATAAACACAAAACAAGGGGGCACACACAAAGAGGCACATGGACAATCACACCACCATACACACACACACACACACACACACAAACACGCTCGCACAAACACATACTCTTGGAAAGCATGCATTATACACTCAATTCTAATAAAATCAACACAATTACCCATGCACAAACACAGCATCCAACAGCGTTTACACTAAATCACACTGAAACATGCTAAAGCAATTTGGTGTGGAACCACAGGACACAATTATATATACACACACACTATCATTTCAGACTACAGGGAGAAACCGGTTTACTCTGGTCAAGACTGAAACAGAACAATGTGAAGCTGGATATTTTTCAATAGCAGCACATTCTAGTGGTTTTTAGACCTTGAACACAAAAAACTATTGACGAACAGCTGCATTGCTTCACTAAATACAGATGGCAGGTCATTATACCCATGCGCTTACTGTCACGGGATGTTAAAGAAAGTACATATCATAGCGATACAAGTAAAAGATGCTTATGCTTTTTATGCTTTGAGCATTTGGCAGCGAACCTTGTCTATGGTTCAATACATTTATCACTGAGCAGATAAGGGTTAAGGGCCTTGCTCAGGATCGCAGCAGAGGCAGCATGGTGGTGCTGGAAATGGAACCCCAATATCTGCTGATCCACCGAGCCAGTGATACCAGGAGGCATATAAAGAATAAATAACTTACATTATTTCTATTCTGAATTATGTTTTATTTGGAAAAATTAAGGATTCTCTCCATTACCTCAGTCTAAAACTAACTCTTGACACGTCAAAACACTTTTGGTAACATGATCGTAATCCCACTAATTCAGCTTTATAGTGAGTTGTACGTTTTATGCAATTTATATTTGTTTTTGTAGCGTATCTTACTTAGAAGGCGTGTTTAAATGTTACCATAGCAACCAGCAACATGTTCCGAGGACTCTGCTAATCAATGTTGCATACGAGAGCACAATGGTTGTGCTACATTTAGTATACCACAGTTTTAGTAAACACAGTTGGATCTTTTTATTTTATCATGAGCACATAAATATAAACACAAGTTAAAGTAGAGCCAACACTACGATGTGAGCTGGTGGGTTAGATAATTCAACAGGACTATAGAAAACAGGCAGCTATGATAAATCTCTTTTCTACAACATGAGCATTTTTATTTTCATTATAAGTATTATAACAAACTGAGGAATATTGGTTATTTAAAACTGAAACATACCAAAAGTGACAGATAATCGATATGCAGAACCCATAGTTATTAAATGTTTTACGTCTCCTTTTAGCAATATTATCACAATAAAGAACAAACCTTTTATTCAAAGCACCTCTATTTTACTCCATCCTTGCAGATGTTTGTACATCAATATAAAAAGATAAGGCTGAAACTAAAAGAGAAACTGACAACATTTCCCCACACTATGCACACTCGTATAAAGTCAAACACTTTTACCATTAATGCAATGGTATGGGTAAGTGGAAGCGCAGTGGTTAAGAGGTTAAACTGCTAATTGAAAGACCAGGGTTCGATTCCCAGAACAACCGAGCTGCCACCAGTGAGCCCATGAACAAGGCCCTTAACCCACAGATTGTTAGTTGTTTAGAAGATTTATAAATGAAAGTGGGCATATATAAGGGTCTCTCGCAAATGCTGTAAATGTAAACTTAGACCTATCACTTATCATAATTTACCGTAATGACTGTATTGCTATTCTCAAACCACAAACAAGATGGCCATATCTGTGATAGGTCTAAGTTTACATTTACAGCATTTGCGAGACACCCTTATATATGCCCACTTTGTTGAGATTGCTGTACTGTATTGCTATTCTCAAACCACACACAAGAGGGCCATATCTGTGATATTAAAAAAAAAATTATATCTAATAATAGAAAAATATTAAGTATTTAACAATACTTTTAATAAACAATTCCTATTTAGCTAATCATTGTAGTCCTGCTGTAACAACCTTGTCACTTAGCTTTTCAGAAATACTGATTACTGATTGTTATTACATTCATTTATACTGACACCATTATCATACAAACAAAAACAAACCACAAAACCGACAACTAAAAGTAGTTTTGTGGGCACATAGGCTAGGAAACACCCTTTTTACACCAAATACATGAAAATATAGAGACTGTGCTTATTTAAGTATGTACACACCAGCCACATGTTTCAAAAATTAACACAAACACACTCACCTTCTTTTCTCAGTGCGGATGAGAAGGTGTCTCCTGGAACTCGAGGACCCTCCACATATTTGGCTTTCCTGAGAAGTCCTGGTGATTGAGAAAAGGGGAAAGGAGACGAGAGAGTGTGAGAATGGATCAGAATGGATACAGTGAGACGTCTCATAAAACACTGGTCAAAACTTTTGTCAAGGCATTAAATTGACTGGTGGGCCAGGCTTGGCAGAGTTCCCTCTTCCTCACACACAAACACACGTCACAGTGATAGTAAGGCTGATTATGTGGAGTCTGGAATCTCCCTGTCACGCACAAAAGCAACTCTGGGAATGTCAAGTATGCAAGAGGTTCCTTCTATTATGCCTTAACTGTGTAAGGGACAGTGTGTCTATGTGGTCTATTATTATTATTATTCATTTTATGCAGCAAGTCTCCTAATTTTCCTTAACTGTCACACACACAGACACTATTATGTGCTATTAAATTACGAGGAAAGGAGCTCCAGCACACACTCAATATTTTACAAAGCCACACGGCTGAATCGTCATGCTGAATCAGTTGCAGGCTTAGTGGTTTAGTCATGTTGAATAAGTCAGAGCTAAGAGATTTTGCCAGCAATTCAACCCAAACGAGCTGCATGTACAAGCTTGTAAAACTCAGACAGATCATTTTAATGCATGTAAAGTGCTCAATTTTCCACTGTTTATTGTTGAAAACCACAGGAAACTCCAGACCTGGAGACTTAACCAAAAAGAGCCATGAGGACAAAAACTGCATTTAGTAGCAAAGGCACCTTTTTAGTGTTGGTCAGAAGCAGGTACATATTTTTGTGTGGCCAAATCTTGTCCTAATAAAGAGGATAAAAAGTAGTATAGGATGGGTAGCCTGTTTGTCTTCTAACAATTATGCACAAATATCACAAATATACATGAGGGACAGTAATAAGCGTCAGCTGTGGCGTAATTCTTCAATCCTCACTGTTACATGTTGACGGCTAAAGGGAGACAGCTGCGGGCTGTAGGGTCTGTTGCTGAAGACATTGAGTGTGGAAATGTCTAGAAAGTCTAAAGTATACTGCCCTCTACAGAGTCATTCCTTAACACACACACACACACACAGGGAGATGGACAGGAACAGGGAGACAGACCAGGACACAGACATACAGGGACATAGAGTCTCAGACAAACAAGGATACTGAGATGGCGGGGACTAAACGATGGAGACGGTCATGGACGGTCACAGTCACAGAGTCTGATTAGGACATAAAGACAGATGGGAACAGGTTGACAGAAAGGAACTAAGACAGACAGGAGCACAGATGTATGGGCATGTAGAGAGAGATGGACATGGACAAAGAGATTGACAGTTAGACAGAAATAGACAGACCGGGGACCAACAAACACATGCAGACATCAGGGGTATCTCTGTAAGTAGCCAAAATAACTGCATGGTAACTTCTAGTTAAAAGAGCTGGCTTTGATTTACACTAGAAATTAACTGAATCCATACACGTCAGGCATATTTACGTGTGTGTGCCATCAGTCTCAACATCATAGCTGCTTCATTGGGAAGGTATAAAATAAGCCCTTAATTTTTCACTATCCAATGACAGAACAACACTTCACTTCTGTCCCTACATGTCTTTCCTGTTAGTTTCCTGACTCACTTATCTGCATCAGTGACAGATTTTATACATTTAGGCTGGGCTCACATCTAGAGCACAGTCTGTTGTTAGACAATTGCTGATTATATGCACTACAGAGTTTATTGCAATTCTCTGGGGGAAAAGAAGCAAATAGGCAACAAGGCAAAAAAAAAAGCCAGCAGCTCTTCTTTTCATTACAGTATTTTGTACTTGACTAAATGGCGATCTGATACTTAAACTTGGCAGTAGCAAAAGTGTGTGTAACCATATTCATTACACCTAAATTTACACCTGTGGCTAAATGCATACCAGCATCTGTGTGTGGAATTTCACACCTGCAACCAGTGTACTTTGACACATTTCCTATGCTTCACTGAGGAATAGCAGGCATTTAAGAGGTGTCAGACACACACACATACATACAAACACACACAACTGTCTAATCAGACACTTTAAAAAGAGAAAAATCAACAATCTTGGAAGTCAGCACAATTAAAGAGTTACGAGATGGGACAATGACGAATGAAACTTATGGTTCAAAAGAACCTCAAATGGAGATGGAGTATTCTTTAACTTGGACTCTGACTTTTTTACATTTCCGATTCCCTTCTCAGACACACACTCCTCTGAATGAGCCACAACACCCACGGGAGAAGAACAAGTTACAATAGTCAACTTTCTACTTTCAACCTTATTCAGTCCAGTATATGCAATTTAGACAGACTTTTAGGTTAAAATCGTACTTTTGGCATAAGAGAAGCCTCATAATAATTACTCGAACCGAAAACCTGTTTCTGTTACTGCATTATTACACACTCTCAAGTATCGATACTTTTTTCTGAGCAAGAGCTGCAACAAACAATGAAAAACAATAAAGTAATTTTTTTAAATCATTTTGGCCATTTTTGCTTTTATTGATGGGACAGAGAAAGATGAAAAACTAGTGGTTGTAGTGGTGGTGGTGGGGGTTGGGGGTCACCAGAGCACATATATATAACCATATATAAATTTCCTTTTTAATAGCACTAAAATTATTTGACCGAGTTGACTTTAATCAATTAAGCTTGTAGAAATGGCAAAAGTAAAGTTTTCACTCACTTAAAAGAAACGAAAAGAAAAACATTTACACATTTATATTAATAGTAATATTTATACTTTTAATGCAATTGGCAAACGTAGCCAAACAAATCAAAAATCGGCCGTCAAACATGAAAACCTCCTAAAAGGATTTAGTAGCCACTGTAGATGTCCAATAATACGCAGCTCTAATACACAGCTGCTCTTCCCACACAACTGTGTGGAATGTTTAAAACAGCATTAAATACAGTTGTGGACAATAGAAAATGACTGAAACAGCTCTTTTCTTAAGCATTTATAGTGTTTCGCATTGGTGCTTTTTGATAGTTTGGTATGCTGTAGCCATTTTTTACTCTACATGAGCACTAAATGGCAGTTTTGCACCAGAGCACCACACTGGAAGACTGCAGCATTGCAGGCTCACTGGGTCGTACAAGATCGAACAACAATTGAACCACAAAAATGACATTGATTTTATAATCATAATAAATATGTACTAAATACGTAATAAAATTATATGCCCCTATTTATTATATATTTCATATATACACATACCCATCTTGAGAATGTGTTTGTATTCTCACTACATGCCATTCGCCCTGTACTGTCACAGAACAGTACACAATTATAACAATTACATAATTGTTGAATGTTTTTTAATCTGTTAAGAGCAACTTCTATGAGCTTGTCCTTCTCTGTAAGTCACGACCCACACAGTCCTTGAGCTGCATCTTAATATTACTGTCTAACGAGTGTGAGCCAAAATCTGGACGTGGGCATTATGTCGAAGTGTGATGCCAGTAAAAGACCACTTAACAGAAGTCTCTCTTTAATTTCACATCTGTTATACAACTTCAAAACAAAAATCTGCTCTGGCATGTGGCTTCATCTCAGAATTCTAAGTTGGCTCAAAATAAGTCTTAAAAGTCAAATAGCATAATGGTTTAATGGCTGTGAGTTGTGTCTAAGTAAAGAGACACAGATAGAATTGGCTTAGTAGACTTTTCTCTCATTGACTGAATTACAGACCAGCAATAATTTGTATGAAACAGAGAAAGTGTTCCCTGTGTACAAGCTCAGTGGTTCGGGAACTGTCATCGGACAAAAAGCCTAAAAGGAAAAGCAAATATGAACAAATGTTCCTTCTGACAGCACTCTTCTAAACCTTCAACCCAAAGTTCGACTCCTTTCACCACATCATCATCAATCATCTCAACTTATCAATCATCTCAACTATTAACAACATAAATTCATTTACTAACTTGACAATCTATAAAATGGTGTGCTTTGATAAGTGTAAAAAAAAGGAAGTGATTTATTAACTATTAATAAAACAAGTTTATAATACCTAAATAATAATGATAAATAAAAAAAGTTCTCTTATGCCACCTAGTTTCTCCAGTTGTCTCCCTTCTTTTTCTTTATTCTATTTTTTCTCACACATGTTAAATAAGACCATAGCTGACACTTGACCTATATTAAGGGGGAAGTAATAGCCTGAAGACCCGGGTTCGAGTCAAGCCCCCCTGAGCAAAGACTTGCCCCTAAGTG
>JAOTQW010000038.1:7803272-7816188 GCA_026260075.1 Sisor rabdophorus | reverse complement strand
ACACATGACAGGTCACCAGTCCATCGTAGGGCCACAGACACACAACCACACACACACACATTTTTACAAGTTTCACCAACCAAAGTCTTAAATATTTAATTAAACATTTTTTGTAAAGGTTAGCACAGTCACCTCACAGTTAGAAGGTCTTAGGTATGATTCCTGGGATTTCTGTACGGAGTCTACGGGTTCACTCTGGGTTTCCCCAGTCCCAAAACATGCAGGTTAGGTTGGTTGGTAACTTTAAATTTGTTTATGTTTTAGGTTGTTTGTCTATGTACACCCTGTTAAGGGTGTAGCCCGCCTCCTATGTGCACTGGAATTCACATTAGCAGACCCTGTAACGCCGAATTAGGAAATAAGTGAGTATAGAAGATATTTTTTTGTTGCATTTATAGCATTCGACAGACGCAATTATCCAGACCGACCAACATTTATTTCCTTTATACAACTAAGCAATTAGTGGGTAAGAGCCTTGCTCAAGGGACCACGTTGGTGGCTTGGTGGTGCTAGGAATCGAACCGCTGTCTTTCTGGTATTAGTCTAAAACTGTAACCAATGAGCCACCACTTCCCCTGTTAGTGTTGATTGATATAAGTCTTGTTACTAATCATAAAGCCTCTGGATATTAGTTTATTTTCCCTCATTTTCTTCTGGGATTACAATTCTAATGTCATCAATAATTTACATTTCCGGTGAATATTTTGCAGCCTGTTGCCTTCCAGACACATCCTGTAACCCGCACATCCTGCAGTGATGATGCACCATGGACCAACTGCATAAGTTATACACACTCCCCAGTGTGCTATTCAGTGTAATTCTGTTCTATTTTACCCCATGCTACTAATAATAACTCCAATGGGAGAGCTGCAGGCCAGTCATTCTGGTTATTCATTCAGTTATTCATCAAGC
Organism: Sisor rabdophorus; assembly: GCA_026260075.1. Taxonomy (NCBI): domain Eukaryota; kingdom Metazoa; phylum Chordata; class Actinopteri; order Siluriformes; family Sisoridae; genus Sisor; species Sisor rabdophorus. The sequence continues at coordinate 7,815,276 of JAOTQW010000038.1, read as the reverse complement.
CAGTAAAAATAACAAAAACCATTTATTACAGCCATTTATCAGTTGAAAAGCTAAAAAGACCACAGAAAAGTTTAATCAAATCTGCTCTCTCATAATAACTTGGGTTAAATCATTTCCTTCCACATAAGGTTCAAAGCTTTTAGACAAACCACTACTTTAAGCCAATAATTATCAAGCCTAAATGTAAAGATTGAAACATTGCGCATTTTTTTTAAAACATTTTAATTGTACGATTTATAGATAAAAGTATCAGAACATCTGACCATCACATTCATACATCTTTTAACATCCTATTTCCAAATAACTTCAATCAGTTTCTATAAAAGAAAAGAGTTTTTATTTGTAGTGATGATTGTATTTTAGTTATTTTAAATGTTTGTTAGTTATGTTTTAAAAATGTTTTTAATTAGTATTTTGTCTCTTTTATACAATTCCCCATTAAAATGTATTCCTTTATATTCGGGCTACTTCAATTTATTTTATGCCACAAAAAACTAAAGAGTGCCAGTTTGAAATGTACAACCGTCTTTTAAAAACCAATTTGGTTATGCACAATTAAGCAACTACATTTTTTTTATTTTTCCAAAGTTTTCCCAATAATGTTTAAGCATTAAGCTTTAAAACTGTTCTGATATGATTAGTCTTTTTTTCCCACATCACATAAACCTGCAGTTTTAATAGTGTGGAGACATTCATGAAACTCTACTCTCTCACATATTGCCAGAATAGATGAACTATAAAAGAGGGCCAGAAAACAACACATCTGCTGACTATTTAAATAAACTAAAGGTATTTAACCTTTACCTAAAACAGCAGTGCCAAAAATCTGGTGCTTGCAAATGTTAATTGGCTGCGCAAGGAATGTCCCTACAAGTAAACAGCCTACGTTGGGCTGTGCACGCACAAAATTAGCCATTCAAAGCAATACAAAACTCAGAGGGACAAAAATACAACTTTACATTTTAATTTTTAGGTCACAGTTTAGGTGTCTATAGTTTTAAGTCATCATTAATTTAAGTAAACCTGCAAGCGGTTTTAGTTGTTCATTGTTTGTTTGTCCTTTCACACAAAAGAATTTCAGGTGAATAAGCTCACGTTCCCATTCATAGGAAAATTCCTAGTTAAAAATAGAGACGTTTAACGAATCATAACCGCAATAGAGTGCACACACTAACACACAGGTGTCTCTCTCATAAATTAACAACTATACACATATTGGCCACCTTGTCTTCTTTTTTATCTTACCTTTTTGAGATACCGCACCCCGTAGGTAAATATGTACAGGTAAAAGGTAAACCTCCACCTATGAAAAAAAATACACATTACACACACACACACACACAGATACACCGTATAATCACTTTAATTATTTAATAATATTTATTTTGCATGGTTGAATAAGTTCACCTCAGAACACACTGTGAAACATTCAGAATTACTTATTATTCCCACAATCCTACCTAATATTTACAAAATTACAACATCAATAAAGCAACAAGGTCCCGGGTTCGATTGCCAGGCAAGGGGTCTTTCTGTGCGGAGTCTGCATGTTCTCCCTACGCTTACGTGGGTTTACTCTGGGTACTTAGGTTACTCCCACAGACCAAAAACATGTATATTAGGTTGATTGGTGACTCTAAATTGCCCATAGGAGTGAGTGTGTATGGTTGGTTATCTATGATCATCTGCGATGGACTGGCTACCTGTCCAGGGTGTATTCTGGATAGGTGCCAGCAGACCACAGTGACCCTGAGTTAGGGAATAAACAGGCTAGAAGAGGAGGGAATGAATGAATTAATGAATGATGATGATAATCCTTGCATATACGATAAAAAAATTGTCCTCATATTTTGGCACAACTTTTTAGACCAGTCAATATTTTCCCCTCTGATCAGTGATTCTCTGACTATACTCTTCAGAGCAGATTTCAGAGATCTACAATCAAAGCCTATCAGCCAATAACCGAGAATAAAGTGCTAACTGAAAATCACGCTTTGTGATCATCTACTATGGTTTTAACCAATAAAAGTGCATTGAGTGCTAAATATTAGTGATAACCTGACTTCATATTTTTCTTCAATACATCAAAAAGCAATCTTTTAATTACATACATATATACAAATACCTGCACACACATAGCTGTTGCAGAATGCAGAATAATTTTTTTTCCCCAAAAAAATTTGTACTTTATTTAACAGGGTGATGCATCACAGTAAACAATAGTTATTATCAGTAAATTATCAGCGCTTTCGTTTATATATATATATATATATATATAAAATAAACATTTTATATAATTATATATATAAAATATATACATCCCTCAGTTTATTTGCAGTATACCAAAAACAAACAAACAAACAATCTTCATTAATTCATTTATCTTTTATACCCGCTTATTCCCTAACTCTGGCTCACAGGTGCCCGCTGGAGCCTATCCCAGCGCATATACGGCAGGAGGCAGGGGTACACCCTGGACAGGTCACCAGTCTCCTAAAAAACTTAACTTGATGGGAAAAAAAATAATCAACTAAACTAGAAACACCTGAACACAATAAGAAGCACATGGCTAAGAATACCAACGAAAACATGACATCTGGACAGTGGAGACATCTGGACAGTGGAGACATAGCAAGACGGAAACAAACACTGAGCAAATGGATTGAAACTTAAACAAAGAAAGCCTCGCTGCTTCAATCCGGTGGTCTGGCAGGGCAGAATCATTACAGTCTACCTATAGTGTATTATAAAAATGCCTTGTATAACCCGCCCTATGATACAGCATACATATAATCATGTACATGCTATCTAATAATAAAATCATTAATTAGTAATAAATAATTTGTTTACCAAATGCTGTAAATGTAAAATAGAAATAAAGTGCACAGTTAAAAAAAATAACGTTGGTCATGTTGCACAGCAAGGCAGATAATGTCCTCAAAATACACAGCTGCTAGGAAAATCATACAGTACTCCCTAAAATAAATAGTAATCACCATGAAGAAGATGCTTCAGGTGCTCTGCAACTGCCTCAAGGACGGATTCCACAATGTAGTAAAAAGTGTGGAAGCTGTATTTTCCTTGAATTAGCATGTAGGAGACCAGATTTGACGGATGTCCTGTCTCCTGCTGAGACCCTGCGAGCACTCGCATGGTGCTGCTGCATGAGTGCTACTGTTGCATAGAAATTCACCCAGACTTTTAGTACAGAGGACATTAGGCCTGTTTTTACATGAAGCAATAAAAATACACCAGAAAGAAAGACCATGTTTGAAGGTTTATAAAGAAAAAACACAAATCAACTAATGGAGACATTTCAACATGAAAAGGAAAGCTGCTTCCTCGAAAAAAGGATGACGATTGAAAAGCTTGATCTTGATTTGCTTAATCTTTAACTTAATTGTAAAAAGAAGCAAGCGTTTACTTGATACTTTTTACTTTTTATAGCGTTTACTTAATGATAGGTCAAGGCAGTTGCTTGGCAACAGGTGAGTCAAACAGAATAGAAGTGAGAGACAGAGAGCATTTGAAGAGCAGTCCAATCAAAGCTATTAATGTATGATTACTGGTTATGGAGCTGAAAGAGTCTGCGCTCACGAAACGACTAGAAATAAAATAAATGGAACATCAGCATGGACGTGGTTTTTATACATAAGCACCCCTTTTACGCAGAATAGCACATATTTGAATGTTAAATGCGAATCTAAGTGCAAAATATGGTTTATAGCTGTTTTTCTCCATGCTGAAGCGCTCTGTCAAAAGCCTGACACTGACCACGCACACTGTGGAATGCGTAAGTGTTTCTATGACGACTTTGATTATTTCTTGTGCACTGTAGGCGTCAAGAAATCTAATCTCACTTCAGTCTTTCGTACAAGAGCAGAAGTTGCGAGAATCACAGTCAGGGGACATAGCAAGTCTTACGAGTTGATATACATTAAGTGGCCTGTTTGTTAGGGATCCCTAGATAATATATATATACGCATTTTTTATGAGTTAGTTCTCTTTTATAACTGCCTATACCAGCTGTATTCAATACGCTTTCTTTTCACGTTTTTATTGTGTCTGGTAATGTAACCTTTTTGTTGTCCTTGAGTGAAATTTCATTCATTCATTAATCTTCTATACCTGCTTATTCCCTAAGACAGGGTGAAAGGGTCTGGCGGAGCCTATCCCAGCTTACATAGGGCAAAAGGCAAGGGTACACCCAGTACTGGTCGCCATTCCATCGCAGGGTCACATATAACAATAACAATAATGCTGCTGATATATATATCAAATATATAAATTAAGACACTTAAACAACACAATGTAACTCCAAGTTGCTAACTGCCCACTTAGGAAGCAACACTGATTGTCGATCAATGTCACATGCTGTTCTGCAAATGGTAGACAACCGGTGGAGGTTATAGGCAATTAGCAAAACACCTCCAATAAAGGAGTGGTTCTGCAGATAGTGACCACTGACCACTTCTCAGTTCCTATGCTTTGAGGCTGATGTTTTGTTAACTTTTGAATGCTGGCAATGCTTTTACTCTAGTGGTATGGCATGAGACTGAGTCTATAACACACACAAGTGCCTCAGGTAGTGCTGCTCATCCAGGATAGCATATCAATGTGAGCTACCTTTGCCTTTGTGCAAGGGGGAACAGACGGAGCAGACGGACTCCATAAAAGTGGTATGAGGGCTTGACCTCCACAGGTGGGGGTTGTGTTTACAGCCCAACACTGTGCAGGAGGTTTGCCATTTGCCAGAGAAGCAAGATTGTCAAATTCACCACTGGCAGTAGGTCAGTAATGGTGGCTTTGCAAGGCCAAACAGCCCTTCATGTGCCAGAGGTAGCCTGACTGTTATTAAGTACAGAGATGAGATCCTCAGACCCCTTGTGATCCATTAACACCACGTTGCACCACTGACTGTCCAGAAGTTGGCAGATGCTTTAGTCAAGGTCTGGGAGGAGATCCCTCTGCCTCATTCGTCCACCTCATAAGGAGCATTCCCAGGCATTGTAAGGAGCTCATACAGGCACGTGGAAGCCACACACATACACACACACTGAGGCTTAATTTGACTTGTTTTAAGGACATTACATCAAAGTTGGATCAGCCTGTGCTTTTCCACTTCATTTTTGAGTGTAACTTCAAATCCAGACCTCCAGGGGTTAATAAATTTGATTGTTATTAATAATTTTGGAGTGATTTTGTTATCAGCACATTCAACTATGTAAAGAACAAAGTATTCCATAAGATCTGTGTTATTTTAGAGAGAGCAAAAATAGAGAGAATTTTATTATTTTTGTTGTAATTCAAAAGAAGAAAAAAAAACCTCGAGAACCATTAAAACCTATAAAAAATTAAGCAATTTGGGGATAGAGATGCCAGGAAACAACAAATGAACAAATGAGAAATGCAACGTCCCAATACTACATTATTCTAAATGCAAAGCAAGTATTGTAAAACCTGCCCTGTTTTTCTAGCACTTCCTGAAGAGACTCAAATAAACAGCTTTGAGGCACTTTTCAAGCGCGGTAAGTGCAGATTGTCTTAACAAAAATACATTTTACCGCATGTGGATTAAAGTAAATCTGCTTTAGTTTGAGAAAAAGCATGTCGAGAAGGATTCAGCTGACTAGCTCTCTATTTACACAGGTTTTTAAAAACATAGTATTGTGAGTCTTACATGCTCTCGCAGAAGCGGGTCAAAGTACTCGGTTTTTCTTGATTGCGTCTCTGTCGAAACCAGCGCTGGATTGTCCTCACGTCCCAGTCCAGCTGCTTTGACAAGCCCTCTAACCTCTTCTCATCAGGATGCTGAGAGACAAGAGAGTATGCATCAGAGATCTAAACAGCTCGGTTTCGGTTTAATTAAAACCAAAATAATTAAAATAATTTTTCATGATTTGTTGTAAAAGGCAGAAATGTCTTCATTTTATTTCTTTCTAATTTATTTCTAATTTTACATACAAGAAAACACCATTGTTGATAGAAAAATAACTATATACATTTTTAAACGTATATACTTATATACAAGTCTAGTCAATAAATTCATTCATAAATTCATTGCTGGTGTTTTTTTTTGTTATTCTACGATTCCCTGCAGTAGTCATTTAACTTACAGACACACTCCATTCTCCTGCCATTTTTGGCCGAATTTGTCCATACTGGTGTGTCTTTGTGTTTGTTAGCTCCCCAGCTGGTGGCTAATGCTTGTTCTGACTGCAGTCTTAAAAGCAGAGAACTGCAGAAAATCAGGCAATCTGCTATATAGGAGAAGTTTACTGGCACCATTCATTCCATGTTGACGTTTTTATGTTTCACGTAGTGGTTAGCACAGGCACCTCACAACAAGGAGGTCCTGGGTTCGAATCCTGGTATTTTTGCGTGCAGAGTTTGCATGTTCTCCCCACACTTGCCTAGGTTTCCTCCGAGTACTCCGGTTTCCTTCCACAGTCCAAAAACATGTACATTAGGTGGATTGGTGATTCTAAATTGCCAATAGGAGTGAGTGTGTGGGTGTGTGGTTGTGTGTCTGTGTAGCCCTGCGATGAACTGGCGACTTGTCCATGATGTAATCCAGCAGACCCCGAATTAGGGAATAAGTGGGTCTAAAAGATTAATGAATGATGAGTACATTCTGGACAGGTCGCCAGTCCATTACTTAGAGAAACTTAGAGGTTGAAAGGGTGAAAACCAGAGATGAGATAAAACTTTCCTCTCCATTAGAATCCTTTGCATGTCATGAAGATAGAATTTGCCTGCCATTTACCAAACCCAGATTCGTCTGACAGACTGCTAATTAGTAATGTTCAATTCATCATTCCAGAATAAATATTTTCGTCTGAGTCCAGTGGTAGCCTGCTTTGGCATTGCACATGGTGATTAGCTTTGCGTACAGCTGCTTGGCCATGGAAATTCATTTTATGAAGCTCCTGATGTGCTTCTCATGTTGTTTAAAGAGGCAGCTTAGTAAGAAACAATAAGCGAGGAAATAGATGGCAGGTGATTTTAACTCACTACACGCTTCAGCACCTATTATACCATGGCACATTAGTCCGATCTTATACCTGCTATCTTATATTCCTATTCATTTAATTTACATTTACATTAGCAGCATTTGGCAGATAAAATTAACAAAAAACGTATTTGTTAGAATGAGCAGCCCTGAACCGTCTCCCTGTCTGATTATTTCTTTTACTGGCCAAGACATTACTCAATATACTGACTATTCCTCAAGAAACCCTCATTCGGTGATGTGCCAAAAATAGTGCTAGTATATCAGTAGAAGCTGGCACTGATAGACCTGGGCGTGTTACGCTTCCATGATTTAAAAGTATAAACGTTTGAAAAAGTGAAAGCAGAACATTAAAATTAAAGACATGTTCATTTCGCATCAATAATGAAGGCGTATATTGTGTGCAGCCAAAATGGGGCATATAACAGAGAACGTCAACCTGGCCTCGTTTTCCCGACACAACAGTCACCTAGAAATAGACGTTTGTCTGGACTCTGCGTCGCTGCACTGGAAATCAGTCGCCCTATTTCAGATTCACATGCAGGTTTACTTTCCAGATTAAACATGCAATTTTATCTGCATCTTTGATCTGCCTTCTATTAATTTTTAATTATATTATTCAAGTCTGATACACGGTTACTTTTAATGTGATTTTCACTACGGATGACTTATTGTTCTATCTGTTTTACTGTAGTAACTGAGTAATTTGTTGTAGGGGAAGTTAAAAATGGTTAATCTTGTACTCAGGGATACATGAGTAGCAGTACAGTTTAATATGAGACAGATAGATGAATCATAGGTTTTAAGTTTAACAAATGCTACCTTTTTTTGCCTAAAAAACATTGATTTTTTTATTCATAGCATCAAATGAAAGAGGATGAATGAGGATAAAACCAATTCTACAACACTTCAGTGATCAACTGGTTCTTTAAGTGTGGAAAGTTAAAAAAACTGTAATTAACATGAGACTTCTTTATAAACCTTAGACAAATGTGAAGTCTTGCCTTTTGGAAGAACTCTTTGGAACTGCAACTTCAAACAAAAGCTGTAAAAATTTTAATAAGAAGAAATTGGAGTGTTTAAACAAGACTATTAGTATTTTTGGACATTTGTTTTCTATTTTATTTTATTTATTTAACTTCTATACCTGCCTAACCCGTGAACCTGGAGTATATTTCTTTCAACCAATGAGCAGGAATAAGTCCATCCTTTCAAGCATAAGTAATGTAGTGCACTATAACAGAAGGTAAAGTTATTCTGATTTACACTTAAACAATAATCAATGCACAGTTTGCTAAAAAGGAACTCGTTTGTCATTTAGTCGTTTTAAGCGGTGTGTGAGGTTTGTTTTTTACGGCATTTCACAGCATCACTAAAATGTAAATCAGCTGTGCCAGGAAAGTGCTTGGTAATTTATTGTCGAGTATAATAAAAAAATGATGATGAATGAGGTGCAATATATTATTAAATGCACCATAAATAATAATCTGGAAGTAACCAAGAGACAGAAGGAACCTGATATACATTTACACTGTCTATGTTATAGAAGAAAATCTGCATACCATAGTAATGGCAGTGAAGACCTTCTCCAGAATGGCATTTGCTTGAGCCTTTCGAGGGCCGTTTGCTTGTATTTTCAGCCCAAGAGCGCATGGCCTTGCAACAAACCTGATGGCAAAAGACAACATTATTATTCTGACTATGCTTCTGAGGAAAGTCTAGATTTGCTACAACGATGTAACAGACGTTAAAGACGCACCGGAGAATTGTAATCCTGTAAGCGGGATGAGCCCCAAAACTAAACTCATCATTACTGCACATCATTGCCACCAAACTGAAAAAAACCTGTCCCCGGGATTCAAACCCAGGACCTTCTTGTTGTAAGGCGACCATGCTAACCACTGCGCCACAACACCTCCCCCTGAGCAGAAGTATACAATAGAAATCACACCTGTAACTACACATACATGTTGAATAAAGACCTGTGATTCTTAAAACACATCTGCAGAAAGTACACAAGTACATTAGACACGCCACAAGGCCATGAACTTTGTCTTTGTTTCTTTGGACTGGAAGTTCTCAACATTGAAGTAATAACCCCTGAAATATATTTGTGGGTAATTGTCAGAATGTAGATTGCTTATTATAGAATGCATGCATGAAATTTGATTTCAGCCTGTTATGTCTTTTACAACGTTAGTAGAGAATGGTAGTCCAAACAGCATGTGCACCTTTAACCTTACACTGAGGCATCACATCTTCTCAAATGTTCTTGAATAGGAGAAATAATTACAGCAATATTACATACAAGATGACGGAAAATCTGCTGTGTGTGTGTGTGTGGGTGGGTGGATGGGGGGGTAATTAGTTGGTACCAGCAAACCGAAAGCTAAAGGTTAGTAGAAAATAAGAGCCCGTAGATCAGAGCGGCCAAATCAGGCTGTCAATCCACTCTTAGACATAAAGGACATGTATTTCCTTAGGGCAGTACATGACTATTAGAAGCAATGATTCATGGATCAGGGTTCCAAGGTCCTTTCTGGTGTCTGTGAAGTATAGGCTAAGCGGTGGTCTTTTATTTATTCCCAATTCAAGCTTCAATAAACGACAATACATCAACATTTTATTAAACTTGAATTGAATAGGAAATTTATATGGCTTGAAATATATATATATATATATATATATATATCGCCTTACAATAAGAAGGTCCTGGGTTCGAATCCCGGGCACGGGGTCTTTTTGAGTTTGCATGTTCTCCTAGCGCTTGCGTGGGTTTCCTCCGGGTACTCAGGTTTCCTACCACAGTCCAAAAACATGAACATTAGGTTGATTGGTGATTCTAAATTGACCATAGGAGTGAGTCTGAGTGCGTGTGGCCGTGCGATGGACTGGTGACCTGTCCAGATGTACCCCTTGCCTTTTGCCTTATGTGCGCTGGGATTAGCTCCAGCAGACCCCGGTGACCATGGGTTCGGGAATAAGCGGGTATAGAAGATGAATAAATGAACTTGGGTTGTAAAAAACATTTCACTGTATGATGAACTGTTTATGATTATGTTTGTGCCCGGGGTTCGATTCCTGGGCAGGGGTCCCACAAATACAAAAGAAATTATTTGAAATGCATTAATCTCAACAACACTAAAAGGAAATAAACAGTACTAATACAAGATACAAGTCGATTCAAATAGGTGTCTAATGTAATAACATATTATTATATACACAATATATATTAATTATATAATATTAGTTTGGGCAGTGCGGTGGCGCAGTTATTAGCACATTCACCTCACAGTCTTTCTGTGTGGAGTTTGCATGTTCTCCCTTCGCTTGCGAGGGTTTACACTAGGTTGTCAGGTTTTCTCCCACAGTCAACATTTACATCAGGTTGACAGGTGACAAATTACCCATAGGAGTGAGTGTGTGTATGTATGTGGTTGTTCGTCTATGTGTGGCTCTGTGATGGACTGGCAACCTGTCCAGGGTTTTTCTCAATGAATTCATCATTGGTTCAATTATCTTCTATTCTCTAACTTTGGATCAGAGGGTCTGCTAAAGCCTATCCCAGCACCCACATAGGGCAGGGACAATGTGCGCTGGGAAAGGCTCCAGCGGGACGCTGTGACCCAGAGTTAGAGAATAGTAGATAAATAAATAAATGGATGATCAGCAGTTTAACACCGATTGAATGATCTGTTGGATATTTGAATTGGGGCGTTTCTTTATTTTTATTTCATTTTAAAACCATATTTGCAAGTGTGGCTATTTAATGGAAAGGTATACACATGCTGAAAGACATTACTAGAACGTTGCTTTGATACAATAAATAAAATAAATAAATAAATAGTTTTTCATTTCATTAGATTGCGGTGTGCTTTTTTATGGGTATGGGCTAGTAGCACAAAAAAAAGTTTCCGATCCACTGCTAAAGAAGTCTGCTTTTTCCTGGAAGAGATGTTAGTTGCTGTGCACCTTAAATTAGATTCCGGGTCCAAGCTTAAAAATAAGATCAGAAGTGCAATCCTGAGACATCAGTGCTTTTAGTAAAGTATAAAACAAGCTGTAATAGACTAAAGCGATGAAAAAAGGAGGGTTTGGTGGCTCTCTCTTCAAATGGACCAGAGATACCTGCTAAAAGAGAGAGAGATGGAGACGCCGGGTCATATCGCGCTGCTGTCATTGTCTGCAGGAGATGGAACCTATTCCATTCTGCTTACTGCAGACACACACACACACACACACAAACACACTGAGCACAAGCCCTTCAGTGTGGGGGAGTGGCATGAGAATGATGAGAGCGCTCGTACCTCTCAAACACCAGCCGGATGATGAAGATGAAGAAGGCCAGTGGACACGCCACGAACAGATCCTCTGCCTGGGGGAAGGTGGACTCCTCGGTGTTCTTTAAATCGGCCCAGGTCACGTTATGAGGCAGCCAAAACCTCTCGTTCCAAAACCACACCAGGAACCCAGCCATGACGCCTTGATCCCCTATCTTGGATGCTTTCTGTGTGTCTCCTTGCACGAGTCTGGATGAAGTGTAATGGATGGTCACAGCTCTCTCCTCCCTGATGTATGTGCAGGTCAGGACGGATGAGACAGGCTCGGCTTTTTGTTTCACAATAAAGTCAAGACGAAACCCAACGTGCTTCCTGGTGTATATTTAGTGCACTAGGTGGCGCGATCAGGCCGTTATTTCGGACACAAGCGAGTGCGCCTATGTAGGACACTTAAGGCTATTTATACTTCCGCCTAGTCTGCGGTTCACACAGTTATCGTTGATTGGTGGATTCTCCTGTCAATATTTCTCTCTCTGTTTCTCTCTCTCTTTTTTCCTTTTTAGTGCAATTCTTTTTATTAGCATGGCTTTAGCCGCATCGTATAAACTGTAATGACATTTATTACCCAGAAAAAAATCATTATAATAGTGAATATAAATTGTAACGATCGCGGCGTTCTAATGCATATAATGAGCCACGTGTATTTAGCGCC
>JAOTQW010000038.1:7711633-7725306 GCA_026260075.1 Sisor rabdophorus | reverse complement strand
TTGCAGGAACTGCTGACACACTTCAGCCACATGAGGTCTAGCATTGTCTTGCATTGTCTCAGCTTCTTGCAATACAACTGAGAACTTCTTTACAGTCTGCTTCAGCAAAACCCCCTCTCAACTTAGGGTACTCATTGAACTTCGTCCTCCTAACTCTACTGAGGTCTTCACTTCTATCGCTAAAACATCCTCTCCGGTGGGCAATCTTTACCATCCATGGTTAGCTATTAAGCATGGGAGAGTGTCCCAGTGTTCCTCATCAGTCAATCTCTAGGTTGGGTGGCTCCACTGAGAAGATCATATAGTTTATTGTGTCCGATTGCAGCATTGGACATATCATTCTGGTATATTTAACCAAACACTCATGATCAGTCCAGTAGAACTCTGGTAAAGTCACCAGATGGAGTTGGAACTGTCTAGAACACTGTCTAAGTAAGGTCAAGCTGACATCCTCTAACAATTCTGTCCAGGTTTTAACAATATTATAGAGAGCCTATAATTTAGCACAAACATAGAGATTCCGAAAGAATATTGGGCTTTGCAGGATGTCTTTATTCAATTGGCAGCCACTCAATTCCACCGAATAGGCCATGGGACTGTGACATTCTTCCCAAAGGGTACATCTACCGCTGTCTTTTCCAAAACAAGGAGCCATAGAGGAATATATTCAGAATGCTTGACAGTGGGGGTGCCTTCTGCCGTTCACCTTGCAGGTAAAAAAAGGACATCGGGCTCTGATTTTGTATCGATGAAATGGTTCAATAATTTTCTTTTTTACCTTCTTTTTGTTGTTAGTTCGTTTGTCTTGATGTATGAATACATTGTGTGCGCTTTTGTAAATTTGATGTGGCTATATATATGCTAAAAATCATATAAACAAGACCCTCGTATAAAGGTATTTTAAGTAGTTCACACACATGCAGCATGGCTACATTAGGTTTACCTATAGTTCTATTTGCAGGCATTGGTGCTGCTTTGATTTGCTGTTAGTTAACAATCCATTCATGCACTGTTTTTACTCACAGCAATCTCTTTTTAATTTGGTAGTCAGTTAGATTTCCTCACCTGGGACACTGTAGCCTAGGCTTTTAAACACACTCTCACTCTCAGTCCACATCTGGTGGAATTTTTTCAGTAATTCTTCAGCAGAGGCCTCCGGGGATACGTTTACCTCTAGACCCTTTCTCTTCACGGCATCGGCATATGAGAAAGGAGCTGGCTGTGAGACAACTTTCTCTGAATGTTTCGATATTGTTGTGGTGCTTGTTTTCTCAGTTATCATTGTGCCATCTTCCTTAACAGTGGTGTAATGCTTTGTAGTGTTTTCTGCCTCTGAAAAGTCATATGGATTGTTAAAGTTTGAATCTGGAGGAGTGATCACGCTTACTCTGGACACCTTCTGTTTCTTTTGATGTTCTTCCACACAGGAGCCTTGATCAGACCTTTCCAAAATGTCTTTCACAACCTTGATGTCCAGGTCTGGTAGCTTTAAAGCTTCGCTGTTAGAGTTAGACAGCTCCAGGGCATCAGGTTCTTTACTGGTAGGTCTCTTGCCATCTGAACTCTCAAATGTGCTGTCTAGTCCAGACAAGTTTAAATCTCTTAAAGCTACTGTCTCGGATGTGTTAGTTTTACTTTCTTCTGTTTCCAGCCTTAAATGCTTAGGAATATTTGTTGTGTTTATCTGTACATCTTGAGTCTTTTGTTGATTTGATGTCACCTTTCGGGAGACAGCCTCCTCTGAGCCTTCAAAGTCTTTATGTTCTTTCAAAATCCATTCATTCTCAGCAAGCTTAGAATTACTCTTGATTTGACACTGAATTGTGGATGGAATTTCTACAATCTCAGACTGTTTCACAATGACTGATGCAGGATACTTTTTAGAGTCGGGATCCAATAAGGATGAGGCTTTCCTAACTTCCCCTAAGTCTTTAAGCTCTTTTAAATGACTTTCCTCCTCAACATGCTTAGAATCACTTTTAATTTGATACTTAAATGTGGATGGAATTTCTACAAGCTCTGTTTGCTTTCCAGTGACCGATAAAGGATGAGGTACCGGATCAGGTGAAGATTCTCTAAAAAGTTTAGCAACCTCCTCTGAACTTTTAGTCTCTGTTCGCATTTTAAATTTCTTTCTTACTTCTGCAGATTTAGAATCACTTTTAATTTGATGGTGAAATATAGATGGGATTTCCACAATCTCCGATTTTTTTCCAGTGTTTAAACCAAGATTATAGTCACAGTCAGTATCAGGTAATGGTGACGGTCCTTGCAGGAGTTTATTTACTTCTTCTGAGTCTTTACATGCCTTCAGAATCCTTTTATCCTCATCAGGTCTAGAATCAGTTTTAGCAACTTTCTTTGAACGTTCTGACCCTGTAGGCTTGGAATCAGTTTTAATTTGACGATGAAATGTGGACGGAATTTCCACAAGTTCGGATTTGTTTCCAGTGATTGATCCCAGATGATATTTAAGAACAGAATCGGGTAATGGGGAGGGTACCTGCATGATTTTAGCCACTTCTTCTGAACACTCAGAGTCTTTTCGTACCTTCCGAATCCTTTTATCCTCATCAGGTTCAGAATCAATTTTAATTTCATACTGAAATGTGGATGGAATTTCCAAAATCTTAGAGTTTTTCTTAATAACCGACTCAGGGTTATATGCCGGATCAGGATCTGGTAAGGGGGATGGTTGCTGCCAAAGTTTAGCCACTTCTTCTGAACAATCAGAGTCTTTCTGTTCTTTCAGGTGTTTTTGATTTTCAGCAGGTTTAGAATCAGTAATAATTTGACGCTGAAATGTGGCTGGAATTTCAACAATCTCTGATTTAATTCCAGTGACTGATGAATAATAATGTACAGGATCAGATTCGGGTGAGGGTTCCTGCAAGTGTTTAACCACTTTGTTCGAACATTCCGATTCTTTACGCTCTTTGAGAATCCTTCCTTCCTCAACAGGCTTAGAATCACTTTTAATTTGACATTTAAATGTGGATGGAATTTCTACAATCTCTGATTTCTTTTCCGTGTGTGACCCAGAATGAAACAAAGAATCAGGTGAGGCTTCACGTGAGAGTTTAGCTGTTGCTTCTCTGAGCCTTGTGAGACTGCTTGCTCTACCTAAAGTGGGTGATGGAGAAGCTCCACTTAAACGTGCCGTAGGAGTCACAGACCTGCGTGCTGGAGGAGTAGGTGGCATTAGAGGAGGAGATAGAGCTACTTTCTGTGGTGAATTAGTTCTTCTGGAGGATTCGATGGTGATAAATGTGGGCGATGGTGAGCGCATTTTTAATGCAGGTGATGGTGATCTCGGGTCAGGAGAATTGTTGCTTTTGCCTTTCTGCTGCTGACTTTCCCGATTATTTTTTTTCTCCACTATTTTCTTTTGAGAACCCACCTTTTTGGAGTCTATTGTAATTTTGGAAATCCTTTGTACAGCCTTGCCTGAAGCAACACTTTCCGATGTAGCTTCACATTCATGTTTTTCAGTAGTTTCAACATATTTTTCAACATCTATTAACTTTAATTTGATAAGATTTTGCACATGAGCTATGATGTCTTGAATTTTCTCCAGGTTATGTCCATCTACAGCTTTCAACAAGCCATCCCTTTCACCTGGTTTAATAAGCCATTCTGGAATTTTACTGAGTAATGACTTCACACTCCTGGAGTCCATGTTTTCTGTTAGGTCCTGTAACTCTGAAATAGAAGACAGCAACTTCTGAAGTTCGGCAAATTTTTGTAATGCCTTTGTGCTTTCATTCAAAGTCTTGGAAGGCTTCTTTTGTGTCGGCTCCCCTGTCACATTTTTACTTTCATCTTTAAATTTCTGTTGGCTGTCAATGTGCTCTTTTTTTTTCAAAGAAGTCTTGGCGTGTTTCGGGGACTTTAGCATAGTTTCCTGTTGCTCCAAACTTTGCTGAACTTTAATTTCAGTGATGGTGATCTCTTTGTGGAGTGCAGTCTGTTCTTCTTGAATAGTTTTATGGGTCTGCACCACTGCAAATTCCTCTTCTTTCTGATTAGATGTCAAAACTGGCGATACCTCTGAGGAGGAGGCAGGAAAAGGAAGAGGGGTGTTCGCTTTAGTTTGTCCCTGGGCTTGTTGAGCTGTATCCTTATCTTTCTTGGATTTAGCTCTCTTCTTTTTCTTTGGAGAAGCAAGACTATCCTCACCCTGCTTTTGTGTGGCCTGTTTCGTGCCTTTTGTCTCTGCTTCTTTCCTTTCTTTGTCTTCATTCACTTGGACATTTTCCAATGCCACCTTTACAGCTTGCGTTAGAGCCGTTGCCTTCTTTTCTGTGCTTTCATCTTTCTTACGGCATCTTTTCACCTTTTGAACCTTTTGCTCAGCTTCTTTTATTTCGTGGTCTATATTTACCTTTGCAGGGGATATTTGTCTCTGGCTTGTATTTGAAGGGAAATTAATTTTCTCACTTTCCTCCAATGAGTGTTTTTCAACTAAACTATTATTTACAAAATCTTGATTGACACTTTCTGACTTACTTGCACTAGTCAAAACATCAGCTGCGGTTGGATGCTGGTATTCTTCACCTAATTGCAGTGCATTTAAAGCTAGATGTTCATTATTGCTCAAAACTGTGTTGCTGATTGTCTGTTTAACATGTGTCGAGGTTAATTGCTGAACACCAGTGGTTAAGGCTCTGCTTTTTTTCTTCTTTTTCGATGTGCTAGATGTGGTCTGAGGCTGACCCAAAGTGCTTTGAGATGTTTGATGAAAGATAACTGACTGCTTATCTAAAGAAATGGAGGCAGTTTCTGAAAGAGCTTTTTTATTTGTGGTGGGGATTATAGGGTTGCTTAAGGGAGCTTGTGGATGTGCAGCATTCTTGAATGAAGCATTCAACTCTGAGTCTGATGTCATTGTTGTTATATTCTGTTCTGTTTTCTCTTGAGAGAAATGAAATGGTAGGCCCTGTTTAGAATTTGCTGTGCTCTTGTCTCCCGAGGAAAGCATTTCAAGGGCTGTACTAACAGATTCGCATATGTCGCTTTCAAAAGCTGGTGAGCTAGAGGATGTGCGGCTCTCACTGAGCTGCTGCCTGTTTTTTTGCTTGCCTTTAATTAATAAAGTTTCAAAGTTACTTTTCAGAGACGGTAGCGTCAGTAAATCTGGCGGAATAAGACCCAAGGGAGGATGCGTGGACTCAGGTGGCTTCACTGAAAAAGATGATTGGATCTCAGATGAGACTTGAGTGGATAAGACTGATGAAACTATACATTTTGTCTCTGCTGTGCTGATTTTTGTCACTGTTTCAGTGCTTGTAGTCATCTGCAGAGCTGGTCTGGAATGGATATCTACTTTGTCAACACGTGTGATGGGTTCCAATTTTGGCACTTTACACAAAACTGGAGCTTTAACTGGCTTAACTGTGAGTCTGCTAGGCTTGGTTGGTGTTATATTGGAAATGAGGTCTAGATCCATCTCAGTTGGAGGTGGAGGAAGAAACTCCTGCTCCGCTGCAGAAGGAGGTGGTGGTGGAGTAGGAGGGGGAGGTAAATGATCAGGATCTGATTTTATCAAGTCACAAGGAGGAGGACTGGGTGGTGGAGGAAGATCATGATCACCTGGGATAACAGAGGGAGGAAAGGAAAGGCTATGATGATCTGGAGGAGGAGTTGGAGGAGCAGGGAAGTCAGGCTCTGTTAGTGAAGAATCAAACGATGGCACGGAAACCTTATTCTCTCTGGTTTTATGTTTAGTCAATGTTATTATACCTTTACGGTTTGTTTTGAGGTTGCGGAATTCAGTCTTTAAAGTCTTCACCTCGTGTGTCTGTAATATTGTTTTGTGTTCTAACACAGGTTCTTTTGATTCCTGTGTCTTGATGGTGTCTTGTGTGAAGAGCATATTTACACTTTGTTTAGAATCGCTTTGTATCTGAGTAGCTGATTGAAGCTTCTGTTGGGAGGACAACTTTCTCGATTTATGGCCTTTCGCTTTTTTCCTCGTCTCTCTTCTAGAAATCTTCGGGCTTGCTTGTTGTGCTGTTTCTAGCAAGCATTTAATAGTACCCTTTACATCTCCTTTAATCACCTCTTCCTTCTCTGATGGTACCTGCTCCTGTGTTTCATATAGTGCTTTGATTGATAGCTTTACATCCCCCTCAGTGCTGGCCCGACGTTGCATTCTGGGAGTTGAAGGAGGTTCTAATAAGAGCTGAATTGTTTCTTGCACATTGCCCTGAACTTCTATCTCATGCTGGTAAACCTTTCGCTCACTGGTAGCCTCTTGTAGACTGTGTAAAGCTGAATTAATGTCACCTCTTATAATTTCATCTTTTTCTACCTCTTTTACTGCTGTTCTGGCTTTCTCCAGTGATTTCAATGTCCCTTTAATATCACCTGGCACCAAGTCCTCAATAACAATTTTAACTTCAGGAGTAGCCAAGTCTTTCAGCGATTTCAATGTACCTTTAATGTTACCCGGAATGATTTCAGGCTTTTCTATCTCTTTAGGATTCAGTTGGGCATCATGGAGAGACCTAAGAGCAGTGGATATGTCACCTTTTACAATCTCTTCCTTCTCCAGAACAACTGACTGATTTATAGACTGGGTCAATGAGTTTAGAGTGGCTTTTAGATCACCTCCTACTATTTCTGATTTTTGGCTATGTTCAGTCGGCGGCTCTGTCAGGAAAACCTTGACTGTTTTATGAACATTACCGGGTACAATATCTTCAAGTTCCACAAGGCGACAGATTTTTGCCTGGTTATGCAAAAGGCTTTGTTTTGTCCCTTTAATATCGCCACCAACAATGATCTCCTTCTCTTGCTTACTTACTTCTATTTCATCAGGCTCAGTTTGGAGCTGTTTTAGGTAATCCAGAGCTCCTGACTCAATGCAGGTTGAATAAAAGCTCACGTTTCCCTTTTCTGTGTCACCCACTTTAATTCGAACAATCTGGTCTGGGTCTGAATTATAAAGTTTTTCTAGACAGCCTTTCACATTGCCTTTGATCACTTCCTCTCTTTCGAGCTGCGTATCCTCTTGTTTATTAAAAAGTGAATATATAGTCATGCACACATCTCCTTTTTCATCTTCCTGGATAAGAATGCCATGTTTGCCCGTGTTTTTTTCCCTCAGAAGCTTTTTTATGGCTTCTTGAATGTCACCCCGAACAATTTGTTCTTTTTCCACATTAATGCCAGTATCCTGGTTGAACAGCTGTTCCACAGTGCTACTGATATTCCCTCTTTCCTGTGCACTGATAACTATTCCTTTTTCTTTAGTCTCTTGCCTGTAGAGAAGATTCATCATGATGTGTCTCAGGTCTCCTCTGATGATTTCTTCTTTCTGAATTGCAGGGAGCTCTTTATTCATTAAATTATACTTAGCCATGCGCACATCTCCAATCTCATCAGTCTCTATTATAATCCCTTTAGATTCCACCATTCTGTTAGTGTACAGCTCATTAAGAGTTTCTTTTATACTTTTCCCAATGATTTCAGGTTTCTCCTCGCTCTTCACATTGAACTCAGGTAATGGAGTAGTTTCAAAAAGCCAAGTTGTGGATTTCACATCTCCCTCGGGTATTTCTTCACAGCTAAGCTGCCTAGTCTCCCCCTTTTCGTTGAAAGCATTGAGTGGATTTTTCTCAAACAACCACACAGATTGTTTTACGTCTCCCTTGACCTGTTCTTCCACAACCACTGTCTCCATCTGGTTTTCAGTGTTTTCTGCATGGATCTGATCAATGGTGCGAGTCTCAAACATCCACTTGGCTGCCCTAACATCGCCCTTATTAATCTCGCTCATGCTAACAGTGCGCACTAACTTCTGTGGCATCAAGTCAGATTCAAAGCGCTCTCTGTTCGCCTTCACATCGCCACCTCTAACATCTTCCACAGTTTTAACCGAGATTTCACTGTGGTCAGTAATCTTGTCCAGAGGCTGAGTTTCAAATTTCCATCTAGCAGAACTAACATCACCTTTGAACACATCCTCTTTAGTAACAGCTTTGATTACATACACTTCATCCGTATCTTTAATGGAATCCAGGGGCTTTGTTTCAAATAACCAACGGGTGCCCACTACATCCCCTTTTAGCATCTCTTCTTTTGTAAGTGTGGTCACTTCATGGTAATGTCCTTCTTTGTCCTGGATGGCATAAAGTGGCTGAGTTTCAAACATCATTGCATAATTTTGTACATCTCCTTTCTCCTCATCCTCACAAATTATTCTCTGCAGTTTGTTTATCTCCAACTCTGAAGAGATTTCTTGGATTTTATCCAACGTACAGGTCTCAAAAATAAATCGGCCCTTATTCACGTCACCTCCTTGGATGTCAGTTATGGTACGTATCTCCTTTACATCAACTAAGTTCTCATGAATTGTGTCTATTGGATGGTTTTCAAAAAGCCATTTGCAGTCTTCCACATTTCCTTTTTTAATGTCCTCAGCCTGGTCTGACCTCAGCTGGTGCATGAATTCTTCTGAAGTTGAGGTCATGACATCAGAGGACTGGTTTTCAAATATGTATTTCATTCGTGATACATCTCCAGATTGGATGTCAATTTCAGTCACCTGTTTAAAAGTGCATTCTTCCCCAGTGTTGATCTTTTCGCTGTTCTCTGTCTCAAAATGGAAGCAGGCTGCACGTACATCTTTTCCTTGAATGTCTTCTTGTTTCACAGTGCAGGCTTTCAGTACAGTCTCAGACTCATCTCGGATGGTATCAAGTGCTTGAGTTTCAAAGAGCCAAGTGCAGGATTTAACATTCCCTTTCTGAACTTCGCTACTTCCATTTTCACTTTTCAGCTCAACCTTTTCATACAGCACATCCATCGGTTTGGTTTCAAATAGCCACTTACAGGTCTTAACGTCGCCTTTTACTATATCATTCATCTCTTTAAGGACACACTCTTCATCTTCGATATTGCTAAAATATTTAATGGCATCAAGAGGTTGTGTTTCGAATAGCCATTTAGCTGTTTTAACAGTACCTGCTTCGACCTCTTGTTGAGTAATGCCTTTAATGACTTGGTACTTGCTTATATTCTCATCGAACTGGTCAATAGGGCAGGTTTCAAACATCCACTTACAGGTTTTCACATCTCCTTTCACAACCTCTTCACGCCTCACAGTTTTTACTTCATGATAGTGGCCTGAGCTATCCTGCATGGCATAAACTGGAACCGATTCAAAAAACTCTTTGTTGGATTGTACAGAGCCTTTGGTGACACCCTCAATTTGCATTTTCTGGCTTTCATCATATTTGCCAATATCGCACTTTTCAAAGATTTTCATGTAATTTGTCACATCCACTTTTTCAATAGCCTCTATATTTACTGTTCTGGTAAGTTCTTTTCTTTCATCCCTAATTTGTTCTAGCAGCTGGCTTTCAAACACTAGTTTCTGGTGCTGAACATCTCCCTTTACCTCTTCATCTGTCAATCTCTTTTTGAGTTTCCCCACGTGGGGAAGTTCCTTTAGCTCGTCTTGTGGAACAGTTTCAAAATAGTGTCTGGCACTTTGAACGTCTCCTCCAATAATTTCTTCAGTATTCACAGGTCTGGCATTTGAATCGTCCTTTAATGTGTCCATAGTTTGTGTCTCAAATACCCTGCAATTTCTGCGTACATCACCTTTGTAGCATTCGTCATTTATCTGTTCAATATTAATCATTTTTAGCACTTCCTTTTTTTCCTCTCTTATATCTTCAAGTTTCTGGTTTTCAAATAACCATTTTTGCTGTTGTACGTCCCCTTTCTCTTCCTCTAAGGCAGCTATTTTCTTTGGCTTTCCCAGGGTATCATCCTCATTTTGTATGTCCTCTGGAGGTGAATTCTTCAACATCCATTTTTGGTGGCGTAGGTCTCCTCTGTCATCATCAGATGCAGCCCTTTTCTTTAGTTTTCCCACCTCTCGCAGTTCTTTTAATTCATCTAAAGGTGCTGTTTCAAATAAATGTCTTACTGCTTGCACATCACCACCCAGGATTTCAGTGGTCATGGGTCTAGAGTTGGATTCATCTTTTAGAGCATCCATGGGCTGGGTTTCAAACATCATGCACTGTTTGCGTACATCAGCTCCAAGAATCTCCTCCTTGTGTTCTCCTTGTATCCTGTCCCTTTCGTCATTCAAGGAGTTTATCTTTTTTGTTTCAAATAACCATCTTCCTCTTTTCACGTCACCATTAATATTGTCCTCTAACAGAATACTAGAGATGAGCCGAACTTCGGAAAGGTCTTTATTGATTTTGTCAATAGGCTGTGTGTCAAACAGCCACCGAGATGTTTTCACATCGCCATTCTCTGTCTCTTCACGTCGTACACAGGTAATTTCAACTATTTGACCTGAGTGCTCGCTTAAAATACACCTATGCTGGGTCTCAAAGTGCCAGACTGTTATTTTCACATCAGCCTTAATATCTTCTATGACAGATTTTAGACGCAAAAGGTCCTTTTCCTCCACGGTTTCAGTATTGCTTACAGAATCTATTTCCTGATTTTCAAACATGTACCGCATGGATTTTACGTTACAATGGCTTGTCCCCTGTGTGAAAATAACCTCCTTGGTTTGTTCATCATCACTATGCATCTTATTGAGTGAGTCCATTGGCTTGGTTTCAAACAGCCAGGCTGCTGCACGGACATCATTTTTACCTGTTTCATTGTAAGAATCTTTTTTTGCAGTCTTACTAATATCAAGCTCTAGAGCGGTTTGAGACTCAAACAACAAAGCAGTGTTTCGTACATCACCTCTAGCTATGATTTCTTGTTGAACTGTACTTCCGCTCTCCTTTTCGTCATCTGATCCGTTCTTAATGCTGTCGAGAGGTTTGTTCTCAAACATCCAGCGCATAGACTGTACCTCCCCTCGTAGAATTTCATCCAATTCCGGAAATTCCCCCTCTGGGCTTCTGTTAGGGCAGTCAGCGCTGTGTTCAAATTGGTGTATAGCATCCTGTACATCACCCACAATCTCCTCATCCATGTCCATCTCATTTACCTCATTATATAAATCCTGCTCCAGCTCTTTCCTCATACCAGGGTGAATGTGCTTGCATAGGCGCTTCACTTCCTGCATTTCCCTTTGTTTGCAAGATTGATCTTTGCAAATTATGGCCTTCTTTTCGGGAGCTGGTTTGGGTGCCGTTGGGAAACCAATGTCTTCAAAGAGATCCTCCAGTAAGTCTGGAGGTGGAGGAGGTAGGTAATCCAAGTCTTCATCATCATAATCATTATTAAAATGTACTGAATCTGTTCCTGAAGCTTCTACTATATCACTTGATAGGACACTCATGTTATCCACCAAGACTTGATGAGTTATTTTTATGTCTGAGGCCTGCTGAGAATGGCTGACTTTATGTTCAGTCTTTTTTGGGGAAAAATGTAATGCATTATTCAGCAAAGGTAACTTATCCCGGTATTACATTTTTATTGACAGTCTCATAAGTTTATATGGGATAAAAAAAAAATCTAAGTTACCGATTACAGTTATTAGTACCATAATGGTTTGTAATTATTGGTCTAATAAAAGGAAAATACCTTAATTTTTTTATTTGGAGCAGCTTCCTCAATAGTTTTCTCAAAATGCCGTGCCAGTTCTTTGGCTGAGAGTTTTGGATAATACTCCTCCTCTTCTGCAATCAGATAACTTTTTTAATTAGCCCAGGTTGCAGAAATAACAATTAATTTCCAATATAAGCAAAATAATACACTGTTTAGTTATTATTTTGTGCAAGAAAATAATGAAATCCCTACACATCCCAAAACTACCCCAGGTGTGACTTGAGTGTGTGTATGCACACACACACAGACACACACAGACACACACACACACACACACACACACACACACACAAAGATCAGAATAACCACTGAGAGGTAAAGTGATTAGTATTGATTACCTCATTATAATGTCACCTTCCAAGACGTAGGACATATAATGCAGCAAAGGAACACTCAGTCCTTAAAGTTAATTGTTTGAAGCTGGATCTAAGCCATTCTGAGTGTCGCCAAATTATCATGGCTGGACAACTCCAAAATGATCTTTTGAGATATGTTCAGTACATAGTATTTAACCCTCTGCAGGGCTCACCTACTCTTTTTTTGCAGGGTGGCTTAGAACACTATCTTTGATCTAATGTAAAGAAAACTTGTTTTATTAGCAAGCCACCTTTTTCAGTGCTCTATAGTTCAGTTTTTTCTCACTAATGATCAGAATCAGCATGGACATTTACTAGGGCCAGTGGTGGTGGTTGTTTGTCTGTATGAGGCCCTGCAGTAGACTAGTCACTTTTCCAGGACGATAAATGTATGATTGAATGTTTATGAATTATCTTGCGTAGCAGAATTGTAGCATCAGTGTAGAAGAAGGTATAGTTAATCACCATTTTCTCCATGATGGTTTCCAACACCAGAGGCCACTTCCTGATGGACAGTCTGATGTAAAACCTGTTAAAAATTTGAAAATATTAACATAAAAACCTGAACATACACAACTAGTTTTATGGACTACAGTACACTCCAGTGACATATATACCTATCGAATCATCTGTTGTATTCATGTTATTTACTCCTAAAAAACGACAAAATAAATTCTGGCACAAAGCTGTGTTTTATTTACAAGAGCAATGGTTAATGGTTTGAGCTTAAGAAGCATTAAATGTCCATTAACAGTTAAAAAGAGATCTACATTTTAGCCCTTTTTTCACGTGCCATAAAAGAGTATGAAGTACCAAATAGGCAAATCATTGCTGATATTACAGTTCTTTAGAGATCTTCAGAGAATTGAAGTGCTTTGATTGCCTGCGTAGTTTCATTATACTGCCTGTGGGGATTAGTTATTAAGCTACAACTTGAGGAGCATCTCTACCCTTTTGATCCTGATTAGATCCTTCTTCTTTAAATCCCCTTTTCCACCAATAACTCAGATGAGTTTGACATTTACAGGTTGAAATAAAAAGCAGCGCTTCAAGTAAGGTAAAGACGTTCACCATATGGCCAAAAGTTTGTGGACGCCTTACCAGAACACTATTCCTTTGTTTTTTTTATTGCACACACAAAGTTGAATGCAAACAATTGACTAAAGTGTCTCTGTTGGCCTTAGCATTAGAATTGCCCCTCGATTAACTGAAACACCCAACACATTGGTTTGGAATGTCAATCCCACATGAAAAGCAACTGAACGCCATTAAAACATGGTGTGTTATAATAGACAAGATTTAATGAGTGCACAGTAAAATATTTTATTTTGCTGCAAATTGTTTGTAGTTAACCGTGTTAGCTTTTAAACTAAACTGCCTCAATCAGTTCAGACTAAAAACGTACTGAATATAGTTATTATTATGCAACAATTGTCATTTTAATTAAGCAGTAAAATTCCTTTGTATGTGCAGCTTGATGAAAAACACACAACTCACGTCAACAAAATGTTTCCATTTCATAGGAAACCATCTTTCATCAATGATTAACATAATCTGCATATCTCAAGGGTGGCGCGGTGGCGTAGTTATTAGCACGGTTGCCTTACAAAAAGAAGGTCCTGAGTTCGAATCCTGGGCTTGGGGTCTTTCTGTGCGAAATTTGCATGTTCTCCCCGTGCTTGTGTAGGTTTTCTCTGGGTACTCCGGTTTCCTCCCACAGTACATGTACATTAGGTTGATTGATGACTCTAAATTGCCCATAGGAGTGAATGTGTG
>JAOTQW010000038.1:7621348-7632514 GCA_026260075.1 Sisor rabdophorus | reverse complement strand
GCCCGGGATTCGAACCCAGGACCTTCTTGTTGTGAGGCGACGGTTCTAACCACTGCGCCACCGCGCCGCCTGGTAGCCTTTATATCTGACTTAATTCTCTTAACTGTTGCCGTATTCAGAACAAAAGCATGTTTTTTTGTACTATCCTATGTAAAAAAATTATTACTAGACAAATGTTACTTTATATAGTCATAAAATGGCAACATAAAAAAAACCTTCTGGTTTAAGGTTCCACAGTCTGAAACACTAATCCACCTTCACTAGTTTAAATGTAGAAAAAACACTCTCATAACTCACACAGAGTTACTGCTTGCATTGTAGGCCAAACTGTGTAAGGTGTTTGTCCATCAATGTGGGTAGAAACAGTCTTTAATCGGTTTGGTTGGTTTACATTGGCATCACAAACGTATATGCATACTAAACTGTGAAAGGCAATTGGGGAGCCAATCTGGTAAGACTAACTAAGCTCTAACACAAGGAACATGACTTTACAAAAAAAATGCAGCAGGGAACTCCAGTGTATCTATACCCAACCAAATATCCTTAACAGATACCCCCATCCCATCACCGGCTGCCATTATGAGCCACTGGTACAAAGCCAGTTCGGCAAGAGCTATAAAGTGGGCCGACTGATTAATATTAATTCTGTTAAGCAAACAGGTGCCTTTGCAGCACTCGAAGCTAAGGAATCTTTACCATCTGTGCTGGCATCATCGACGAGAATGATCTCTTTAAGAAGAAGGGAGGGAGAAGTGTGGAGCACACTGTAGACGGTTCGCAGCAATGTGCTCCATGCTTCGTTGTGGAACACGATGATCACACTCGTGGTCGGTAAGGGTGGGCAGCGCTTAAATGTCTGCTCTATGCATCTGAAGGAAACAGTAAAAAAAATAAGAACAAGTTGGAATGATGCTTGGAGAGATGAAGCATGATAGATGAACGCCACTCGCCCACTACTATAAAACAGGGTGTACAACCATAAGGTGAATACATCCATGAAAATCTGTGGTTCACTGGATGACCAACACCCCTAACAACAGAAAAGAACAATAAAATGGGTCTTTTTAAAGTCTCAATTGCCTAGTCAAATAAATAAGAACAAGAACAGACTTGTGTAATTAGCCAGACATAGCTCTCTCTCTCTCTCTCCCTCCCTCTTAAATCTGTGCTTTAAATAGGGAGACATGCTAAAGCAATGTCTTACGGAAAATCTATCGCTTTTCAAAGGAGCAAATAAAAATGAATAGTACATTTTGGCTTTAGTGTATGCTAGAAATAAAAATATGCATGTTAGCATTACTATTTAAATAGACTTTACTCTTATACATTACGTTGTGACTATTATTATGTTACAGTAAGGTCAAATTCTATATATGATCCAACACTAGATGGCACTATGTTTTCCAATCAGCAAATGTTTTGGGTTGAGTTTCAATTAATAATAATACTGTAAATTACAGTATAAGTTCATGAAGATTGGTTCCCGAACGAAATAAACAGTGTATACGTACTCTGGAGGCCTTGTGTCAGGGCCGAGGTCTCGACTGAGTGAGATACGATCACTAGCATACAGGTTAAAGCAGTGTTTTTCCTCGCCTTGTTCCTTCTCCTTCTGTTCAGCTGGGCTAAGATTCTCCGTTTGAAAGGGTTTCCCTGAGGCACCTGGCGCACTAGGATTTTGTGGCGGTCGTTCCAGCACAGGTTTCAGCTCCGAGGCTGTGTAGTAACCAGGCAGACAGGTCTGAATGCTCCTGCTTTCCTGCTGCCTTACCGGGGCTCGGATCTGCATCTTTGGCATGGCATCCCTAAAGTTATTTACAGCCCCCATTACCATGCCCAGCATGGTGTCCCGTTTCTCTACGATCCCCTTTAGCCAGGGTTCCTCCTGTGGGCTCTGACTGACCACCTCTCTTTGCATGAGGAATAAAAATGTGACAAACACCAGCGCAGCAATGGCAACCTTCCATGGGTGCAAACGCCTGCGCAGTAGTCTGCGGATTAAAGTCATTCTTCTGTGGTAGGATTAAATAGTGTGGCGTGTGTCCTTTTGGATCGTTGCAGACAATGATTCACCTGACACACGAGGTGAGTGACATCACTGACTCCTAAACTTATGGAAAAAAATTGGGTAAGTAAAAAAGTGACTATGCATAATATTATGGTACATATATAGCAACAAAACAGCTGGTTTAAATAAATATGACTATCCGATTGGAAAAGGGAAAAACTGAGCGTTTTTTTCTTTTATTCAGTTTCAGCATCTAAGCTTTAAAGGAATCCAAAATCAACATTTCGGCTGATTTTTAAGATCTTTTTTAGGATGGATGGGAAATTATTCTTAATGACAGAACTGTGTTTTATGCCTTTTTATACATTCTTCAGGAAACTACTGCGGAGGTTTCCATACCTCCAAATTGAAACATGGTAACAAAAGCAAATATATCTCTAAAAACACACATTCACACTTTAAGTTAGGGGTAAAAAGACATGAACTGACAGCCAACATATTTTAAACATGGGGTAGGATGATGTGAAGTGACAGTTAACCCACTATGTGGATCATATATGACTCACTAGTGTCAACATGACGCCTATATATTACAGACCCATTCAGGGAGTCCAAGATTGAAAATCAACATCTTACCCAGATTAAACCGCCATAACATAAGGCATGCCAGTAGCACATATAATCCCAAACTCATCGAGACAGTGAGGATTTATTCCAAGCAGAATTTCAACAAGCGGGAAATCTCTAATAAACTTCCAATCCAGATTAAATCACGTCAAAACTCTTCCAGTTTGTGTCCCGAAATCATTTGTTGTTGGTGTTTAAAAGAAAAGAAAACCATCTGTCTTGAATCCTGAGAAAACAGCCACGTAACTGAGGATAGCACGTCTCATACGACACGCAACTTCCGTGTGTTCAATCCAGGTGTGCTTGGCAGGTAAAAAGTTAGAGAGCTAGCCTGTACTACGCATGCGCAGAGGCCACCTATACCAATAGACCACGCCAAAGCGACACATAAAGCTAAAAAAGATTTGATTGTAGAAGTTCCTTTATTTCTAAATAATGATAGTTTGATAACTAATGGATTTCATTCAGTAAATATTTACACATTTACACTAAGAGTGATGCACCAAACTGGCTTCAAAAGGAATGCATCTTGGTCATGTCAACGGTTGAGGCCACCTAAAAATGCACGTGTAAAATCTTTTTCTTTTTAATCTATTTTTTATTTTAGATCCGATCTGGGGAGCGTCGGACGGAACTCTAAAAATCGGTTTCTGTTTATACTAAAACAGGTTTGAACACGTAATCGAAAGTTCCTGTAAAATGAACTGGCTTCTCGCGAGCCCCTCGCTCCCGAACGGTTGCTGGGATACAGCGAACGGAGGCACGCGCGCGAACCGCATCAAAGTCGAAGCAAGACTTAAAACACCGAAACAAAACATCGCAGACCTCGAATAAAGTTACGATCCGACCCTTAAAATATTTCACACCATTAAAAAAAAAACAACTGCACAAGCTGCTAAAAAAAACTTACCCCACGTGCGAAGGTTTGGTTTGTGTTGAACTGCTCGCGTCTGATCGCCCGCGCTCTCCCGGAGGTTCATCCGGATTCTTTCAGAGATTATCAAGACCAGTGACAACCCCGGCGTCTGACAGCGACGACAAAGGAATGCCAACAAGGAACACTTTACTTTTATACCTATTGTTTTGATTGCATTTTGACGATTGGGGAGGTGAAAAACTTACCATCGCACTCGCAGATAATGTTGGTTAATCCATAACGTCTTGGAAGTGTGTAAAGAATAGACAGACAGACAGGAGCGATGGCCACGCGAGACAGAAACAGTGTCTGTGGCTGTTTGGCTCTATACAGACAGACATGCCAAAATGGGGCACCAGCTTCAGCTCCACAAGG
This sequence comes from Sisor rabdophorus, assembly GCA_026260075.1. Taxonomy (NCBI): domain Eukaryota; kingdom Metazoa; phylum Chordata; class Actinopteri; order Siluriformes; family Sisoridae; genus Sisor; species Sisor rabdophorus. The sequence goes on along the minus strand of JAOTQW010000038.1, from coordinate 7,628,588 downwards.
CTCCCCCCTCTGTCCTTACTGGCACCTCAATGAGCAGGCAAAGTGAAGCTGCTCCTCTACTACACAATTAGGGCTAAAGTGGAATATCAAGATTTCACATCTGGCAGCACATCTGCATTGCCTTTTTGGGGTATTACAAATGTTATTAAATGACTGCTCTAGTAGCAGAACTGTTATAACGCCATGGTAAAATTTGAGTTTGTTAAACAGGGTGTGCACAAATACAACAAAAGATTTTTTTTCTCTCTTCACTTCGAAGAATTGGCGCTTGAATAGGACAGAGGAGAGAGGATGTCTTGAGAAAGAAAACAAAAGGGCTCAGTCTTTCTGACAGTGAAAAGATGGCCAAACTGATCGTACCGAGCGCTCCATAGAACCTAATTTGATCCCTACGTACTGGAATTAAAATAAAGTGACATAGAATTAATTAACAGAGTACAGTGCTTTAATCTTGTGTTGTACAGTAATTCTTAATAAATGTAGAGGCATATATACAGTATAGACATAACGTACTGGGTTAAGGTGTTGGACGGCTAATCAGCCTGTTAGTTTGATTCCCAGCCTCCTAACCCCCAATTGCATTAATGTATAAATAATTCATTCATCTTTTATAACCGCTTTTTCCTTAACTCTGGGTCAAGGGGGTCTGCTTGAGCCTATCCCAGCTCATATAGGGGTACACCCTGGACAGGTCACCAGTCTATCACAAGGCCATGTATAGACAAACAGCCACACACAGTCACATTCACTCTTATGGGTGATTAAAAGTCACCAATCAACCTAAGGTACATGTTTGTGGACTGTAAGAGAGAAAACCCATGCAAGCGCTAGTAGAACATGCAAACTTCAGAAAACCTGGGACCTTCTTGTTGTTAGGCGACCGTGCTAACCACTATGCCACCGCGCTGCACTCGTATAAAAAATGTTTAAAAATAGAAGAAAAAAGAATGGAAGTCTGGCTAATGCCAGAAATGTAAATGTCTCCTTTTTAATTTGACAATTTCTTTCTAACAAACAATTTAATACAAATTTATTGAAAATAGATAAACAGTGTTACATCAAAAAAAACCCAGTAAAAAAAAGTAATACTAAATTATAGTGACTATAAACACCACGGTTTTAAGAATGCTAACACATGTCTGGCTTTTGGGCGAATAACACTATAAAAGTTATAGAAACACACACTTCAAGATCTTAAAGCAGCTCTTGCTTTGTCCAAAATGTCCTTTCTTATCCTCGGATAGTGTGGGTGCGTATCTAAGACCTTAAAAAAAAAAGATTTAATTAGTTACTGTTCAATGTTATGTTTTTTAATACATAAAAAGTAACAGTAAAGAAATTACTTACTTTGTGACAAACATCTATGGCATCAACGTGCCGCTTTGCCTTCAAGTAATTGAAAGCAAGTTTGTACCCTATAAGATAAGTATATTAAAAAAAATTAATACTAATAATTTGATATGATCCCTTGAAATTTGGGATAGGGAATAATTGTAAATGTACCAATTGTTGGATTGGTCTGATTGCCATATTTCCAGGCTAGTTCATAGTTCATGGCTGCATCTCTGAAAGATTGCTCCTTCTCCATAATATAGCCCATGTATTCATAAGCTTTGCAGCATGACTATGGAATTGAGATAATAATCAAAGTTTTAGTAAAATTACATTTAATAATACCTCCTGGTGTATTCAAGCTGTGGTGGAACTTATATAATATCCATCAAGCCAAAGCTGAGGCAATTATATTTAAAGAGGACAATAATGAGACTTAATAAAGACCAAGTTTGGAGAAAAGGACCACTTTAGTCCAGGACAGAGCCATTTATTCCTGAATCTCAAAATGATTCAAAGAGTTCAGTTCAGATTAAGATCTAGGTATTACAACCAGCTTGCTAGAAAATGCAAACCTTATTGTGGCGTAGGCAGCGCTTTAACAGCTCTCCCGCCAGGTCATATTTGCCCGACTGAATGTAGATATCTGCCAAAAGCAGCCAGCTCTTCTCAAACTCATCTGCATCAGTAATGTTCCAGTTCATCTTGGCGATGCGTTTCAGCTGGTTCCTGGCTCGCGGAGTCTGTTTGAGGATCATGTAGGCTGTGGCCATTGCCAACAGTGCAGGGACATGGTCCTTCTGTGGTTAAGAAGGGTTTTAGAGTTATATACATATATATATAATCACAGGATTCATTATAACTTACAAATAAAAGAAATTACAGTTTGTTGTAAAAAGTTGTAATTTGTTTACCAAGCCAACTTGGTAATTTGTTTAGCCAACTTAAAAAAAGGATTTTAAGCATGTAAAAGTTTAAACTGTGGCCTGTGACAGCCCAAACTTTAAATCTATTCACAGCAATGTTTGCCAGGGTGTGGCTGTGTGTACATGACTGCTTGTGCATATTTATATTTGTGTACTAATATTCCTGTTCATCAGGTTTTTGCATACCTCATTGTTTGCAATATCAATGAACACCCCGAGAGCTTTCTCCACGTTGGCCTTCTGCTTGGTAGCCAGGTAACAGTAATGCTCAAGGATACGCAGCTGTGTGTGGCCTTGAGGCGTCTGAGGCTTTAGCTCCTTTAAGAGTTTCTCTGCTGTTCGCACTGCCAGCTGCTCTGACTCCTGTTTTTCAGTGGAGTTCCTGATATGGCAAATTATTAATTAGTATATAGAGAAACAAGTTTTGTTTGATTATATGAAGGCTTTCTGTTTGACTTTATGCCTTCAGCAATAATAGAAGCAATGCTAACTTTGCCACAATTATGATTATTAATTTTTTTTTGTTTATAAACCAGATTATAAATATTGATTGCAAGTCTTGTAGTAGACTTTCCTTCATTTATTCATTCATTCATCTTCTAACCCACTTATGCCCTATGTTGGGGTGACAGGGGTCTGCTGGAGCCTTTCCCAGCGCACATAGGGCGAGAGGCAAGGGTACACCCTGGACAGGTTGCCAGCCCATTTCAGAGCCACACATAGACACACAACCCCACACACGCACTCACTACTATAGGCAATTTAGTATCACCAATGAACCTAATGTACATGTTTCATGTGAGGTGAATGTGCCAACACCGCGCCGCCTGTTGTAGTAGGCTTTCACTTCCTAATTGTCATACTAAAATAAGAACTTTACAGAACACTAAGGTGCGGTCCTGCTTTATGTACTCACCCCATATCTCCATCCAGGTTCTCGAATACCTCACCTCCCATAGTCTCATTATCTGGGTTTAGACAAATCTCAATCATGTTGTACCCAGCATTCTGGCCCCAGTCATTGTCCTTGCGAGCCTTATTGAAGTGACGCAAACCCTCATTGGGTTCACCAGTGTACCTTAGACAGTGTAAAGAAAGTCACTGTAATTCCTCTGTTATGTGAGTTTATTTAAGGATGCTTTTAAATAATAAGGAACAGGCTATTTAAATAGCAGGTAGATTCACGCACTAGAGGCTCAAATGATTATAGCTCTGTTATTTTTAATCCAATAATTGTTTTACTATTGGGCGCTTAACCCTTTCTCTGCTTCACGGGTGATGAATAATATCCTTGATCACCTGAGTAATTAATTTTACTATAGTGTATTGCATATGACCGCACAGGGGCTTCTGTTGGTTGAAAGCTTTTTGATGTTTAATCATCTGTCCATTTTCTACCCAAATGTAAGGACTATTTTAGGAGATCCAGGGCACAAGCTGGGGGCACACTGTAGAAAACGGAAGCTTATTTCATAATAGTCATACATTTGTGCAACAAGTACATACTAGAACACATGGATCAGGGGCGTCCAAACTTGTGTCCTGCTGAGTTTCTGTTTTCCAAATTCAGCTTCAAATTGCCTCAACACACCTACCTGTAAGTTTCCTTTGTACCGAGCAAGATCTTAATTAGCTGGTGTTTGACTAGGGATGGAGCTAAACTCTGCAGTATGACCTTCCAGGATCGAGGTTGGACACCCCTGATTTAGATCAATTAATTTTCAATTATGATATCATTCAAATGTGTTTACTATGGCTGCACAATATTGAAGATAAATGCAATATGCGATAGCATGCATAAAAAAGCAATATTTATAGCGATACTACAATTTATATATATATATATATATATATATATTTTATATATTTTTTCCTGCCAAGCACAGCCAACACAATTTGTCCTTGGTTATGAGGTGATTGTAAAGATTTGGATTGTTTCCCTTTTTGGCTGCCAATCGAGATTTACACTTCACAGTGGGTTTTACACAGAACTTTGGTCTCTGTTGAACAGTCTGCATTTCTGCAGTATTCAGCTGCAGGTGCCTTGGTTTGGCACATCTTATCAAAATTAGCTTGCTATGAAAGCTTTGTGTGCCAGATATCCCAACCAACATCTGTGTGCCAGATGTACTATCCGCATCGACGTAAAACTTTGACCATACATTATTATGATGGAATATTAAATTCCTCATATATTGTAAATCATTGCAATATTTACATCAGCAATATTTTTAAAAATTTAAAATATTGTGCAGCGTTAATGCTAATCGCTGAACCTATTGAGTCTACTGAGCCTATAGGCAGATTTCTCATAGTACCAGAAAATAAGTCATGCTCAGTGAACCATTTGCTCAAAGGATAAAGATTGGAATTTTACATACATGGTGAAATGACGGGCGGATGATTTGCATTTACATTTACAGCATTTAGCAGAAGCTCTTATCCAGAGCGACGTACAAAAGTGCTTCAAAATTGATTGTTGAGCTTCTCAATACTGATACAATAGATTTGAATATCTATATGCAGAGAAAAAGAAGGCCACTGTATTCATATTACAATTCTAGTAAATGTAGTCTTCTTACCACAAGTAAAGACCTTTGCAGTAGTTAAAGCCTGGCTCAAATTTGGCCCTCGGTGAATGTTTTTCAGCCATATCTAAAAACCTGGGAATTTCCTCCAGTTTGCCAGCTCTGCGGAGCAGGTCAATCAGCCGAGACAGTGTTGGATAATTGTCTAAGGAAGATTAAACATGAGAAATATCTTTAAAAAAAAAGCCACAGCAGGCCAGAACATTGCTTTGCACTCAAGTTTCTTTCATCACTATCTTATTCCATAGGGACTCTTGGTGGACTCGGTAAAGAATGTCTGATCGAGATAGGAAATGAAAATCGTCACACCTGGTTTCCTTTCCAGCAGCTGCTGGAAGTGGAAAACTGCCTGCTCATAGTCCTGTTTTCTGAACATCAGATCAGCAATCATCTACAGACATAAAAAAGAAAACATAAATGAGCTGTGGCTTGCGGATAAACCAAGAAAAAAAAAGGGAGATTTTGTTAGGAGACTAACCAGTGTTGCTGCCTCATTGACAGGGTCATTCTTCAAAATATGACTGCACTGCTGCTGGCAAGCTTCTACATCATCCAGAGTTAGATACATCTGTGCTAGCTCCAACATCACCTGTAGAAACAGAAAGACAGAAAATCAAATTTGAACAAAGGGAAACATTTATTTAAGTTTTCCACAGTAGAATATTAGGAAAAACCATAACGGTAATTAAATAATTTAAAAGTAAACATCCTTTTAAAAAAATATCCCACAATAAGCCTAATCACATCCACTGACACATCCTGAGACAGCTGCAGAGAGAGAGATGCACACTGCCCACACTGATTTAACAGTGCTGACCTTGCTGTCACTCTCGCAGTACACAAGTGCCTCTTTGTAGAACTTGACGGCTCTCTCGTAGCCACGTTGGTGGCTGCAGTGCTTTGCAATTTCAGCACAGATCTCAGAGGCGAGCTGCTTCTGCATGGGCACTGCATCTGGCTGCTCCAGTTGAACACGCTTTAGCACCTTCGCTTGCACATCTCTCGCCTAATCAAACATGCAAGGTAATAATTATTACAACAGACCCTGACAATTAACCCATCGGCAAAGTAAATGATGGTAGACTTACACGATGTAACGAAAGCAAAGCTTCATCATTTTTATTGACTTGGCTCTGAATCTTGGCCAGCAGTACAAGGTAACGGCAGTCCTCGGTTAGCAAAGGCAGTTCATTTACTAAAAACACAGAAAATTGGTTAAAGATGCTCAAATATCTACAACACTGTTGTATTTGGGTTCATCTGGTTTTCACTTCATGTGCATTAAGATCTCACCAGGATCGTGCGAGAGAGCCTCATGCAGCACTTTCTCACAGCGTTCATGCTGTCTTAGCTTCATGAGCAGTTCAGCCAAATCATAGCGCAAGAAGCTCTGCTGACCACTCTTAAGAGCAGCCTCATAATAGTTTATGGCCTATAAAAACAAAACTATTTTATTATCTCCTCTATATTTGTACGGCACATCAGATTAAGCTTCATAGGAACAGACAACAATTATTGTAGAGACATGAAAATTATATAATAGTACAGCCCTTTATGTATATAAGCGATAGTATAGTGTATTTCCATGAATAGCAAAAATTGTGAAAAAGATTATTAGTCAAGTAAATGCAGTAATTAATTTATTATCTATTGAGAATATGAATTAAGTATTATGGAAAGAAAAAAATCTTAATGTGTAATAAATAAATGGTATTAGAAAAAAGCTGGTGAGCAAAAATTCTGTGGTGTCGATATGCAAATAATTGTACAATATAATAGTATTCATTTATTTATCTTCTATACCCGCTTACTCCCTAACCCAGGGTCTGTTGGAGTCTATCCCAGCACTCATAGGCAGGGGTACACCCTGGACAGGTCGCCGGTTCATCGCAGGGCCACATAGACAAACGACCACACACACAAACATTAACGCTCACTTCGATCAGCAATTTAAGTCACCAATTAAACTAATGTACATGTTTTTGGACTGTGGGAGGAAACCGGAGTACTCAGAAACCATCCAAGCGCAGGAAGAACATGCAAACTCTAACTACTACTACCCCTATGCCATGGCATGTGACATTTTCAAAAGGTGTTAAAAGTATTTAGCTAGAGGAATAGTATTTGTTAGAGAAATAGTGTTTTCTTCTGTGCTTACCTTCATATAGTTATGAGTCTTGACAAGAGCTTTCCCGATCTTGCTAGCCACAGCTCCATCTTTAGGGCTTCTTTTTAAAGCCTGCTCATAAACCTCGATGGCCATCTCAGGCTGACAGAACACATGATTATCTTTATGCAGAGTAGTAAACCTGATATTTCTGACTGAGCCACTCCTAGATAAAGTAATAATGCCCTAATCCTTTGCATTGTAAATACTTATTATACTTAAGCAAC
>JAOTQW010000038.1:7568656-7581095 GCA_026260075.1 Sisor rabdophorus | reverse complement strand
GATGCCCCTTTCTCATAACCTGGGTCTTTAATCAGCTCCACTGTGGTATAAGTAGACATATTAGCCTTCTTTTTACCATTTTTCAGGCTTTTCTGGCTATTTTGCTTCTTTGTCTTATCCTCGTTCCTTCTGAAGCATTTGCTGTGAAAAAAGTTGTGTATCTGGGCTTTAATGAATGCGACACCCCTGTTGATACGTCCCATAGCAATCTGCAGGTTGTTCATTTCGCCTTCATCGTTTGGGGCTGCCAGGTTATCTGCACTAAAAGAGCTGAGCAGCAAGGCCAGGAAGAGATTTAAAACCTGTAAGTATAAGGATAGGGTATCACTACAAATGTTTTAATGCAAAAATAAAATAATTTTATTTTCAAATTTGGTTTCATACTGTAAGGAGTTCTTGTAATAAAACAAGCTATATGTTTCTGGATTATAGACAAAGGCTTTTGCTTATAGACATATAAACGTAGCTGGATATAAATGTTAATATGTGCCTACCACAAGGTTTCCAATCACCATAACCAGGAGAAAGACAGTTAGGCACTTGCCCTGGCCTTTATCCACTCTCATGCAGTCCCACATAGTCTCGATCCACTCACCACACAACACACGAAACACTATCAGAAAGGAGTGAAAAAAATCGCTCATGTGCCAACGAGGGAGATTGCAATTTACAGTTGCGTTACAATAGAAGTTTGTGTAACTCTTCCCAAACAACTGCATGCCGACTACAGCAAAGATGAAGACAATGATGGCCAGGACAAGCGTTAGGTTTCCGAGTGCGCCCACTGAGTTGTGAATGATTTTGATCAGCATATTTAAAGTGGGCCAAGACTTGGCCAGCTTAAAGACCCTAAGCTAGGATAGAAAAAATGACAGGTTGCAAACTTAACAATCAATTAATGTGTCAATGATTACTGATCATTTTAATTCCTATGCAAGTAATCGTTGATTTCTTACCAATCGAAATGACCGGAGAACGGACATCCCGGGAACTTTTTCTAGCCCAAGCTCCGCAATACTCAGGGTTACAATGACACTATCAAATATGTTCCAGCTTTCTTGGAAGTATCTATAAGGATCCATGGCTATGATCTTTAAGATCATCTCAGCTGTAAAAATCCCTGTGAAAACCTAGAAATAAAAATGTGAAATACAACAATATGTTATTATTTTCAATTCCTAGTTTAAAAAAACCCTACGTTAGTCTTGCCTACATCATAAGTAGATATGACAAATGATACTTTTTAAAACTATGACTGGGCGGCACGGTATTGGTTAACATGTTCACCTTACAGCAAGAGGATCGTGGGTTCGATTACCAGGTCTTTCTGTGGGGAGTTTGCATGTTCTCACCGCGCTTGCTAGGTTTCCTACGGGAACTCTATTTTCATTCCAAAGTCCAAAAACATGTGCATTTTGAATTGTTAATTGCCAATAGGAGTGAATGTAAATGCCTGTGGTTGTGTGTGTGGCCCCACAATAGACTGGCAACCTGTCTAGGGTGTACCCCAGCCTCTTGCCCTATGTGCGTTTATGAAACTGTTATAAAAAGCTACATAGTACTTAAAAAGCATTTATACAGACACAGCTGTGTTTACAATCATAAAAAACTCCCTCAATTCGTGTTTTAATAACGTATTATTATTTAGACTTTAGATATTTACACAAGCAGGCAAATTATCTTTTACTGTTTAGTTTAGTAGACTTTTACCTCAAATAACCTATTATGAAATTCATTCATACATTTATTCATTCATTCATTCATTCATCCATTCATTCAATCTTTTTATTCACTAATTCGGGGTCATGGGGGTCTCCTATCCCAGCTCTCTAAAAACGAAAGGCAGGAAGGTATGCCAGTTGCCCGTCCATCATGGGGCCACACACATAAACATGCACACTCACTTCTATGGGCAATTTAGAATTACCAATCAACCCAATATACCATTTTTTATACAATCAGTAACAGAGTTATTATTAAAACTTTCCAAGGAAAAGTAACAGATTTAATATTATTGTACTATTGTTATTATTAGAAGTTTGGTTTACTGAGCAGTCAGGTGGGTCTACATAATATCAAGGATAACAGATATATGCTATGATCCAAAAGGATTTTTTTTGGTGTTTATCTTCAAGTTTACCTTCGAATAATTAAAAATGTACTATGCTACACTGAGAAACGTGCATACAAATACAAAGCCTTCAAGACAGTTGTCAATCTTTTCAGGAGTGCGTGTTTAAGCATATTTAACCCAAGGTCAGGCCATTTAGTGCTCTGGGATACAAGTAAAACCCACAAGCTACATCATGGGACCTACAGACCGTACCACATAAAAAATGTATGGTTTTTTTCGCTCCTAATCAGAAAAAGTCTGAAGGTGTATAGCTTTAGAAGAGCAGCTTGAAACAGGTATCTTTTGTCTGGAGAGAATTATAGCAGCATTATTTTAAATTTGCAAAAATGTTATTGTATCTAAACAAATCACAAACAAGAAACAAATCGTTTAATGAAAAAGACCAAAGTAAAATCAGCACATCACTACAAAAACCACAAACAAGCATGCTGGAGAGCTGGTAAATAATTTGATCTAACAATTTACAGAAATTATTTTGCAAAACTTGCAGTAATTAAAATAATGAACTCTACATATTTGATCTGTCCAGCAGAATTAACTGGGCTAAGACTGGGTCATGCAACAGAAGCATGACCCCATTAGCAAAGCAATGTAGCTTCTGCTTAAATATAACCAATATAACCAATAAACTAAAGCAGCATTTTAATGGGATTGTTTGGGAGTAGTTTGCAGTCATTCATCTTCTATACAGGGTCAGTGGGGTTTGATAGAGCCTATTCCAGCTCTTTGAAAGGGATAAAGGTAGGAGGGACACACCCTGGACAGGTCACCAGTCTATCACAGGGCCACACACACAAACTCACATTCACTCATATTGGCATTTTAGAATAACCAAACAAACTAACATACATGTTTTGGGACGGTGGGTGAAAACCAGTGTATCCGGAGGAAACCCATGTTGGTTTACTTTTTGAGGTAAAATTGCTCTTTTGTAAATTGGCTACTGCTGGGCCCCTGAGCAAGGCCCTCAACCCCCAACTGCTCAGTTGTATAAAAAAGATAAATGTAAGTTGCTCTGGATAATAACTTTTTTATGTTCACTTGATGAACATACCCCTGCAGAAAATAAAATTTCTATGTAGAACCTTTTAAAAGAGGGATTATCAGTTCCAACCTAGAAACCTGTAACCATATACCTGTAACTGTAATATGATACAAGTAATCTATGTTATCCTTATATCAGTACAGTGTTAAATATGACTTAAAAATGTTCTTACATAGTTGCCCACTATAAGTGTTGACACAAAATAGTCAGCCTTCTTATGATGTTCCATGGCCATGAAGATGGTATTGACTACAATGCAGATGGTAATAAACAGATCCACAAATGGGTCCATAACAAATAAGTTAACCAGTCTCTTTAATTTCACCCATGGAGGAAAGCAGTCCCAGACTAGAAATGTTTTCGCAAACTTATACCAGCATGGGTGAAACTTCCGCTTTGAACCTTCTAGCTCTGCAATATAAAAAATAAACATCATATGTACAAGATATTATATTTTAAAGTAAACAAAGAAAAAAGAGTTACAGTAATATTGTAAAACAAAGCTATATTAATATTAAAATGGCATTAGTATAATAAATCGTCTAAGAATTTAGTCAAATTTAAATGAAAACGTTAAAGTTCATAGTTAAACTGAACAATTGTATTCACATTGAACAAATTTTATTCACTTTAATGTAGCAGTGTCTAGGATAGAAACCGACCAACTTATGGACATTTCAAATGTAATCCTTTTTTTATAAAAACAGCTCGATCATTCAAACTGGAATACTTACCTTCCATTGTGTTGGTAATGTTACTAGCTACACTCAGAGCCCTCTGTCTGGTTGTGTGCTCCCCTGAAAACCCAGGTGAGAGTTGTTCGGCTTCATATATTCTCCTGTTTTCCTCTCTTCTCCTCTGAAGAATAACATTATTATAAAGGGTTACAAAGTGTAGTTAGACAATTTGAACACGTACGTACATGTGGAATACATGCTACATGGTGAAATGAGTGAATGTATTTCCAGCTGGCATGAAGAATTCTGTCTCATCTGCTGTGTAACAGAGAATGTTGTAAATATGCAATTAAGTAGTCTACCATATGTTTACACTAGGTCATATTGCTTTAACTGATTGCATATTTGAAGCGTTACATGCAAGGACATGCAATTTGCTTACGCTATCCTCTGTCATGGCTTTATCTACGGTCACCTCAGGAAACTGCAGAACATCTGGTGAACTGGGCAGTGAGTTCCCAGTCACATATGAGATGCCTTTGCAATCCACGGTGCTGCGCACTTTTCCATTTGAGGACAGGTAAACACGCGGAGTCAAGCTTGTCCTGCTGCCAGTACTGAAATGACGCTCAGGGCAATGTGGCAAAAACAAGGAGCCACGATGACTGCCTGTGTCCTCAAATGCACTGTGCTCATCATCCGCAAATCCATTCTCAGATCCCAGGCGGCCACGAAAGGTAAAGATGCTGGTCCTACTGTTGCGGCGTGGAAGAATGACTGAGCCCTGAAGACTCACAAGAGACTGCAGAAAAAAACAGGCCTGAGGCTCACTTCACATGGAAGCATCACAAGGTGGGCATGAAAATTGACAGTTGATCTGGTCATGCAGTGGAAATGATGATGACAATAATGGCAAAAAAAGATAACAAGGACCAAACAAACAACCGAAGAAAAACCATAACTTGCTGCAAAGTTTTGCGTGAAATTAAAAATTAAAAATAGGCATGGGGAAATTAAAAAGACAACAAGGAGGAAAGTAAAATGGACATGCACGGACAACTAAAATGAAGCTAAACTGATCAAGTATGTATAGAGTAATACAAAACTTGATTATGGCAATACCATGAGTATTACATAAAGAGTAAGGACATGATAAGGATTTAAAAATGATTGTTGATAATCTCATAAAACACATCTTCAGAGTAAAACAATATAATACTCTGATTAGGATCAGATAAACGCTCGTAAAAACAACAGAGCATGCAGTAGGGATCAGCAGTACAGCAGCGGAGAACCATTCCTGACCTGATAGGGAGATTGATATGGCCTATCATATGACGGAATGTTTCCATCCAGAGAATATCGGAAGCTGGTTCTTCTAATGTTGCTCTCTGGGTTAGAATTTCGGACCATTTTATTATCTCCTTTCTCCTCCTCCTCCTCTTCCTCTTCTTCTTGCTTTCTCTTCTTTCTCCGGTTGCATCGTTCTTTGGCACTTTTGGAACTGAGTTTGGAGGTCACAGAAGAACTGTCTCCACTAAGGTTGCCAGTCTCAAATATTGCAACTGCCGCCTAGTAGAAATGTACAAAATAGCCCAAAATAGAAAATTCCCATGGGTTTTCATTTGGAAACGTTCATGCTACTATGATGGGAAAAATAAAATACCATGGTAAATTGTCATAAAACTTTAAAAGTGATTATTGTTAGACTGTGCTGGGTCTTATTCACTGAGATCCCCATCAAACATCAAAACAACCATCCTCCATCATCATACTCAACCGAAACAGTTTATGTACCACACACTCTGCAGGCATGTGTCATGTCATAGGTCCATACAGCCCTCATGGTATTAAGCGTACCACTGAACTAATGGAAAATGCCTACTGGTGGCCAGGGTCTCTGTATTTATTGTCTTACTTGGCTTGCAAACAAGTGAGATGGAGAAAGTTCATATCCTGAAAGAAGCTGTCAGGTTGATCCGTTTAGCTACAGGTTGGTATTCCCTCCATCATAACGCATCTCACCTCGGTCCACTTTTTCTACTTGAGCCACACCATTCCAATCAAAATAAAAAATACGCAGCCCACAGATCCACCTGCTCTCATTGAAATCAAAGGGCCTCCTGCATTCCAGGTTCATGACTCCAAGAGAAGGAGTACTTGGTGGACTGGGAGGGTTATGGACCTGAGAAGAGGTCATAGGTTGAAAGCCTGAGATGTTCTGGACTCCACTCTCATGCAGGACTTTCACTCAGCTCACCCCAGACGCCCAGCTCTATGTCCTCGATGACACCAACAGAAAAATGCCTGGAGGCGTTCCTAGAGGCGTTTCTAGAGGGCCTCCTCATCTGAATAATTTATAAGCTAGCATCACAGACATCATGCAAAGTAGTCTTTGCTAATTAACCTACTAAGCGTTTCAAGTTCATGTCTTTCTGGTTCCGATCTATTCTCTGTTTTTTCCTTTAATTTCTGTGTTTGCCTGATTTACTAGTGTGGTGTACTTTGTAGTATTGCTATTTTTTTAATAAAGTCTTACACTGCAACATGTATTTGCCCCAGACCCTTTTTGTATTCAATTAGAAAGCAAAAAAGGTGACATCTCAAATATCTGGTTTGCACTGGTGAGATAATTTGTCACTTAATTCTGCCTTGGCACACAGTATTACATATGACAAAAAAACAATTTTCCAACTGCGACTGGTTATTGGTCAGAGTAAGGGACAAGATTTATGGAGTCAAATAAACTTTTCAGGAAAAGACTTGGAATCACAACAAAGATTTGCTTTTCAACAGTGACCATACACCAAAAAGCTGCACCAGAGTATCTCAGAAACTCAAAACACAGACCTTAATCTAAACGGGATCAGTGCCAACACATGGTGTTCACCAATAGTATCCATTCAATCTGACACAGCTTGAACAATGTTGTCGAAAGGAATTGCAAAAAAAAAATGTCAGGATCCAGATGTGCAAAGATGATATAAAGGGATATATTCCAGGCAAAGGTGGTTTCAACAGGAACAATGCAAATTAAGGTAGACAAATGTATGCTTATAGGTTTATATAACCTTAGTGTCACTATATAGTTATATAGTGAAGTCAACTTACAGGCAACACTACAAGCATAGAAATGTTATATGGGTATATATAAAAGTGTATGCAATGCAATAAAGGTCATAGGATTTGTCTATTAGCAACAACAAGCTTAATAAGGCAAAACAAATTTTGATCAGCTTTTAAAGAAACTCATGCATGTAAAATGTTTCAGAAATTTAGCACAGGCTAGAAAAATTCTCAAAATGCAATCAACATTCATTACAGTTTAATATACTTTTAGTTAGGGGTGGGTGGTATGACCAAATCTTTTTCATTTTACTTTTTACTCATAATTTAATGAGTTATGAGTTATTTTCAATAATTCATCTTCTATACCTGCTTATTCTCTAACTTGGGGTCACAGGGGTCAGCTGGAGCCTATCCTAGCGCATATAGGGTGAAAGGCCGGGGTACACCCTGGACAAGTCCATTGCAGGGCCACACATAGACGAATAACCACACACACACACTCACATGGGCAATTTAGAATTACCAAACAACCTAATACAGAGTTTTTGATTGTGGTAGGAAACCTGGTGCAAACCCATGCTAGCGTGGGAAGAACATGCAAACTCCACACAGAAAGACTCCTTGCTCTGAAATCGAACCCAGGACCTTCTTGCTGTTAGACAACCGTGTCAACCATCATGCCACCTTTGAGTTTATTTTTTTATTTATTCATCTTCTATACCTCTAACTCTGAAATAAAAATGGCATCACCTTATTTTATTACATTTTCCTTTTAAAATATGACCTTGATTGACAAATGTTTTAACCCACAAACAAATTTATTTATAAACAAAAATATTAAATTGCTGTTTGATTTACAAACTGATTTTTTAAACACAAACACGGTCTGACGACCATCTTTTTGTAAGCTCCACCCTAATTTTTTTCTCGTCCATCAAGCCAGAAGTCGTGTCAGCCAATGTAAATTTGTACTTTTTTAAATGTTTTTTTAATTTTAATTTTACTATTATAAATCAAATAATTTAATATATTTTGGTTTTCAACATCTTGTTTAATATTATCTGTGTAAAATAAAACATAAAATACGTAATTTATGATAGTTCCTAGAGATCATGAACAAATGAATTGTATTCGCATTAAACATAAAGGAAGAAATAAACTTTGAGACGCAAACATTTTGTTCGTTTAGAAGCGAATTGTGTTTAAAAATCAAGGGCCTACTGTATTTAGTTCTTAATAAATATAGGAAGTAAAATATGAATGTAGAGTAACTTTACTATAACAGTAAATTCCACTGTATATCATATATTACAATTGTGTGGACAAACATTACAATTATAAACTTTCCTCAATTAAAATCTTTTTACATGTATAAAAGAAATGCTGTCTAAATTACAGGAAAACTCTTATATGAGAAAATATAAATCCTTTTTTTAATCCATTTTTTGAAACTTTCAGCGTTTCCCTGCTGTCTTACATACAGCATCTTTCTCATTTATTTCATAGTAGATATATATATACACTGTCATACCACCCAGCCCTAATCTTAGTCTGTGATAACTATATGTAATACTGTACTGTGCACTACCTGGGCTTCTGCTTGTTTGTTTCTGAGCTGCTCCATCATAGCCTGGAACTTTTCCTCTTTTTGCAATGCCTCCTCCAAAGTGGCTTGGTTCTGTTCATCATAGGCCATGGCTACCACAGCTAGGATCAGATTCACCAGATAGAACGATCCCAGGAATATTACCAGCACAAAGAAGATCATATAGGTCTTCCCTGAAGCTCGAAGAGTCTAAAAATACACAGCAAGTTTCACACTATTATCAGACTGGTGTAGTAATCTCTGTGTGCTCTTAAACGCTTTTTTGGAATTTTTATGAATGTTTTAAAAGTACATTTTCTTATAGACAGGTAGATTCTTAACATAAAAAAAATGCTTAATATTTTATGTATTAATTTACTAAACACATACAGAATTATATTTTACAGAATATTTTTAGCAGCTTTACTACACACGTAGATACACACACACACATACACACACTTATGTATTTTTTTCCATTTTATTTTATTGTTTTACAGTTAAAATACTAATATATTATTAAAAATCTTGCTTTGTATATTCATTCATTCATAATCTAGCCCGCTTGTCCCTAATTCGTTGTCACAGGGCGACTGCTGGAGGCTATCACAACCCTTTAAGGGCGAAAGGCGTGTTTGTGTGTCCATCACAGGGACACACAAACACACTCACTATCACTCCTTTGGGCAATTTGGAATCACAAACATGCAAACACCTATTTTATTACCATATAATTAACCAGTTATTTAGGTTTTAATGTTATGCTAATTTATTACTGAACCAGGCAAAGATGACCTCCAATTGAGCAATAAATATCTTACAATTACCCATATACAGTTATCGTAAATTGGCCTTAAAGTTTCAGCCACCAAGAAACACATACTGCACAGGTTCATACCAGTTGGTAGAGATTTTCCCAGTAGTCTTGGGTCATTAGTCTGAAAAGAGAGAGGAAAGCCCAGCCAAAGCTATCATAGCTGGTGAAGCCATAATTTGGATTAGAACCTGCTTTGCGACAGATATATCCATCTGGACATTGCCTGGTTTGAAAAAGAAACAGCATTACTCATTTTATATTCATACAATACTTTTCGTCAATTAAAAGTCATTTTTTCATAAGAAACACACCAGCAAATCAGATGCTGACGATATTTCTACCATAGAAATCTGTAATCAGTTTAAAGATTTTTCAAAAACGATTTTTTTTTCTTTCTAGATATTGATGTGTTGACCTATATTTGATTTACTTGATTCCATTGTGTTTTTTATATATCTAGTTTGTTTCTAGTCACAACTTTCATTATGAACTTGGTTTACTTAACTTATGTTAACTTTCATTCATTTATTTATTCATCTTCTATACCCACTTATTCCTGAACTCGGGGCCACAGGGGTCTGCTGGATGCTATCCCAGCACACATAGCTTGAGAGGTAGTTACACCCTGGACGACCGCGCTAACCACTACGCCACCACGCCGCCCCTCATGTTAACCTAACTAATGTTAAACATCTTTCAGTATTTTCACTCCTGCATTTGATTCTATTTAAAATTCAATAGATTGACCCATCATCCCTAATACACAAGCCATAGTATTATCTGGTAAGGGTTGGCCTATTGGCCAGAAAGACTGGGGTTCAATTCCCAGCACCACAAATTAACTACTGTGGGCTCCTAAGCAAGGACCTTAACCCCTAATTGCTTGATTGTAAGACGCTCTGGATAAGGGCATCTGCTAAATGCTGTAAATGTAGAAATCTGGTATCAGGTAATGTATTGAAAAAGAGTATATGAATATAGTACCAGATATAACGCTTACACCAGAGCTTGTTATTTAAAAATATTCAGTAGTACTAAAAATTCATCATCTGCGATGGACTGGTGACCTGTCCAGTGTGTACCCCTGCCTCTCACCCTATGTGCGCTGGGATAGGCTCCAGCAGACCACAGTGTCCCCAAGTTAGGAAATAACCGGTATAGAAGATGAATGAATGACATTGTCATCACAAACTTACCCTGCATCACTGGAATTTCCACAGAGCAGAGGATCTTCATTGCCTTCAATTTTATAATAATTATCTATTGGTAAAAGAGAAAGGCAATGTTTAGTCTTCTTCTACATGGAACAAGCAGCATCTTTATATTATGAACATTTATTATAATTATGTGCATTAACTTATTTGAAGCAAATATGTTTAAATATACGTGGATGATTGAACATGATGACTAATCTACTCCTTAGCATCTCAGCTGTGGTCTCAGCACCAGTCGAAACAAAAAAATTTTGTGTATTGTGATTGTGTAGTTCTTTAGAATGAGCATCTAATTTCCTCCCATTAAGTAACCTTGATTGCCTTCCTCCCACTATTTCTCTTATCTTCCACATTAATACTGTTTCCTGCATCTCCCATGTTTATATGCTGACATGAACTAAACATTTTCTTATTAACCACCTTGTAATATATTCCGTTGTACAAACAGTTACTCCCCTGTGCCACTTCTGTCAATCATTATTAGCTCCTGTATAGACATGAACTCTCCTCACCTCCTGAATTCAAAGGTGCCTTAAGGGATTTGAGGACTAAGGCTTTTAATGCATACTAATGGATAAGGTGATGTGAGGGCAACATGGATACTTAAAATGGATATACAGAGGAAAGTCCACGGTTTAGTGATTCCCCATTCCTGTACTGTGAAAAAAGGCTAAAGTAACTTACCTATGCTATGCTATCAAATCACCGCTATCAGCCCCATACCAGATTGCAATATATTGCACAGATTTTTATTTATTTGTATTTCACCATCCTTTACCATAAAAAAATAAAATTAGTTGTTTTGACTTTCACTTTAATTGAACAGCAACACTCACCATAATCATTTAAGTGCTGTACAAAATCAAAGGAGCTGTTGTCCAAAAGAAGCCGATCATCCACTATAGTGCTGTTCTTTGGCAACTTTACGCATTTATTCCTCAGGTTGCCCATGAAAAGTTGCAGAGCAATCAGTGCGAATACACTCAAACAAAAAACAGTCAGAATCATTACATCTGAAAGTTTCTTTACTGACTGGAATAGAGCTCCTACAATTGTCTTCAAGCCTGTGAGCAACATAAAGCGCAACATGACATTAATAATGAATTAACAAAATTAATACATTTTTTTTATTTGTATGTAAATAATTTTTACATAAAGGTCTTCTTTAAGATATTAATAATATTTGTAAATAAATGAAGCATAAATCAAGATTTATGTACAATAATTTGAAATAAGATATGTTTGTTAAGCGTTAAAAGCCTGCTACAAACTGCTTTTAAATACACACGTGCTCTTACCTGGGATGACTGATATTGTTTTCAGGGCCCGAACTACTCGGAAACATCTCAAAGCTGACACATTACCCAAAACAGTGGCAAACTCTGTCACGTACCTGATAGAAGACAATAAGAGGTCAACAAGTCAGATATTTTTTTTTAAACAGAGTTACAAAAAAGATACAAAGAAAGATTTAAAAGATCTTAGACAAAATCTTGCATATGATATATATTTATTTTTTATAGACTGTCCATAGCTTAGCTGTAAAAAGATATTAGATCCACTCTGAGCAGATAAGTGTCTACTTAATGATAGGATTGATCAATAAGATCATGTCTGGCACTGCTTTAAGGTAATTAAAACACATCCATCAAATCAAGCAGGCTTTTATAGACAGTCTCAAAGCTGTTGACTGCAGAAAGGGAATTACTCAAAATCGATAGGATTGACGTCTCAAATATCGCTCCAATGCTTGTCCACAGCAAGCACAGGGAAAAAAAGTACATATAGTTTATTTTGTCCTTGTATACAAAACACCTGTTAACCTTTATTTAGGCCACGCAAGCCAGGATTCGAACCCAGGACCTTCTTGTTGTGAGGCGACCGTGCTAACCACTACG
>JAOTQW010000038.1:7520078-7530993 GCA_026260075.1 Sisor rabdophorus | reverse complement strand
TGGGATAGGCTCCAGCAGACCCCCGTGACCCTAGATTCGGGAATAAGCGGGTAAAGTAAAAGACAATTGCATGTTGCCAAAAATTGCTTTCTTCTAAGTTGTTTAGAATGTTTTATTTATTCACACCAGATGCTAAGATTTTTTTCAGAAATCCAGCTCGTTAGGAAGAATATAAGCAGCAATGATCTGTATTGGAAATCATATATACATTGTGGGTTAGGATACCCAAAATCTATACACCAACATTATGATGTCTGAATTTATACACTATTATAACTTTTATATAAATAAGCTAAATATAAGAATTCTAACTCAAATCAAGTTGCCTTGCAGCTTTTGTCCTTCCTATTGCATTTTGTCAAGGTGTGTTCTGTCCTTCCCTGATTGGGTAATAATTGCTGCCATCATCACAAGTGTCTACTTTAAGTTGATAAGTTAAAAATCGGTTATGTAAAAATAATTTGATGTGATCTTTTTGCGCTGCAGGCACCCCTTATTTTTTTGTATATTAGATGGCACCCCAATGACATTTCATTTTTATTTCTGGACAGTCTGAAGGAACCAAAATATTTTAAAAGTTGAGAAAGTTTAAAAGCTATAAAAAATGCGCCATATACTCCAGCTGTAGGACATGTAGACACATTATGAAATACCACTCTGACATTCCTTTAGCATCACACATTAAAAGCAGCCTGCTTAAGGCAATCACAATTTTATTCATTATGAAGCGTAAAAGGGAATGGGAGGGAACATCATTCTAGTATTGGACAGAATTTTCCCTTAGGTGTTTAATGGGATTGGGCGGGATGGGACTTTCCCACAGGTGTTACTGGTGATTGTGACAAGACCAGATTTTCCCTTGGGTTTTTAATGGGATTTGGGCAAGACCAGATTTTCCCACAGGTTTTTGGTGGAACTGGGACAGGATGCGATTTTCCATGTTTTTTTGTGGGATTAGGGTTAAAAAAAATGGGGTTTTGTTGTTTTTGTTTTTTTTTTTTTAAATGGGAGTTGGATAGGGAAGGTTTGAAAAGCCACTTCTGTGTCACCCTCTTCATACTGTCAATGCTGTTTTAAAATGTTGTTGATTGTTTTATTGAAGTGGAACTTATCTGATATACCCATTGTGCTACTCATTCTCTAGAGACTCCAAGTTTTCTCTTTCTGATTTTGCTTCCCAGGTCATTTTTGCATTTTTGTTCTGGATAAAAATGGAATGATGCATTTAACTTCATACTCAACTCATAAAGTAACCAACTTAACCAAGGCCCTCACAATGTGTTGTATCGCTTACTCTTCTTTATAAGAGGGCTATATTCAATGAATAATATACTAATATACTGAATAACCTAAATTAATTGTAATAGAATTAATAATAAATAATACCCAACTACCTAACATACTATTAATAATAGACACAGGTTAGCATATGCATATCTATATGTTTGAAACTTTCCTTTATAGTGCTAACTACCACACACACACACATGTATGTAAAGCCTGGGTTGGTTGTATTTAAGGTTAAGGAAATACATAATAAAATGTCTGTTTCTCAGCATACAATTTTTTCCTTTTTTGTTGCGTTCCTTCATATTGCATTGCAGCAGATCCAGTACCCGACTTTTTGATTTCTTATTGGAGGTGGACCCTGTCCAAAGAGCATGCAATATGAGTTAATAAACACACACACACACACACATTATTTCAGCCTCGTCTTTCATGTTCTCTGTGTAGTCTGCTTCAAAGCTGCTGACTGGGGCGACAGCAGATAAAAAACCCCAGACTACAAATTTGAGGACTATACTTACTTTCTGCGTTTTTTGTAGTGTTTCTGTTTAGTGCTCATTAAAATGTTATTACAAATGTTTGTTCTTGATTATTAGTTGATTAATAAAACACATTTTATCAAATCCATAGCTAATTTGCATATAGAAGTATATAGACCAGTGGTTCATTTGAGTAAGTATAATGCAGTTCGATTGATATATAAACACAACATGGATCAAAATCATCTAATCGGACCAAAGCTAAAACGTGATGTCGCACAGTGCAAAGCAAATGCAATTATGATCAGGATTTTTCAATTTAAAAGGACAGAATTGGAATTTTGGAATTGGTCCGTCTCATTAAAGTCCAAAAAAGTGTTAAGAAATGCTATTTCTTGTTCCTGCATACAAGAGAAGCTTACATGAGTTTTTTAGCTGATAAAACCACATTCAATCCAGTACACAATGTCTTTTCAACATTCCATCACAAATTAATACGCCACAAAGGCTATCCCAATCATAGAGCACAAGTGTCCTGCATAGTTTTGCTCCAACTTGCCTCAACACACTTACCTGTAAGTTTCAAGTATACATAGCAAGTCTTGATTAGTTGGTTCGGGTGTGTTTGATTAGGTTGGAACTAAACGCTGACATCTTCTATCATGAATTCAACATGCTTATTCCCTAGCTCTGGGTCCTTGGGATCTGCTGGAGCCTATCCCAGAGCACATAGGGTGAGAGACAGCAGTACACCCTGAACAGGTCACCAGTCCATCACAGGGCCACACATAGACGAACAACCACACGCTCTCACCTTTACTCCTATGGGCAATTAAGAGTCACCAATCAGTCTAATGTACATGGTTTTGGGGCTGTGGGAGGAAACCAGAGTACCTGGAGAGAACCCAGGCAGGCAGAGAATATGTAAACTCTGCACAGAAAGCCGGAATTGAACCCACAACCTTCTTGTTGTGCACCAACACTGAGCTGCCCGAGAAATATATTTTTCAGCATAATTTGTAAACACAAATTTTAGCATATGCTAGTTCAAACAGTTTAAAAGAATTTTATGACTTGCATTTCAGGGTCGCTGTTCAAGGGACAACTGTAAATATCTGCACCCTCCGTCTCACCTGAAAAGTCAACTGGAAATCAATGGCAGGAACAACCTGATTCAGCAGAAGACGGCTGCAGCCATGCTCGCTCAGCAGATGCAGTTCATGCTTCCTGGTTCCACCCTACCTGCTGTGGTATGGCTTAATCATGTTAGTCATTTTATATCAGCAGCTCCTTTTTTACGTTGTGTGTGTGTTCAGTGGTTTTATGGAAAAATAAAAACTGCCCTGTTGCATTAAAAAAATGAACATATGACATTTCTGTCACATTGAGTAAGGGTACTTTTTATATCAATGTCATTATCAGTGATACATGAAACTATAGTGTGTGCTGTGTATCATGTTGTTCCAAATTAATCATTCAAACATCTTTGTTTGGCACAATTACTAAGACATCTTGGCTTGTCTCTCCTCACTGTCAGTCTGTCAAAGAACATAAAAAGAAGCAGCCATCTTGCACACATTGAGTCTGTGAGCTTGCCAAACTTAAGGTGAAGTGAAAAATCCTGGAAAGTGATTTTTGCTCAGCTTGAGTCCAGGAGTTATTTGGCAGTTTGTTCCTGCATTTAGATCGGTTAGAGATACTAATTGGATGTTAAGGTCTTATACAGTTTTGTACTGTATACGAAACGATAATAAAAGGAATGTAATGGTTTTTTCCACATTATATTTGGCAAAATGCAATACTTAAACCATATTTTGCTTCTGCAGTCCTCCTTTCCAGTTGGTCAGAGTCTGGGACCAGGACCTGGGATCAGCTACTCCCCCTACCTCTCTCCTGTTACTCATGGGATGGGGCTGGTTGCCACGGAGATGCTCCCGAGCAACCCTGTGATTGTCTCTGGCAGCCCTGCAGTAGCGGTGCAGAGCTCTAACTCTTCTAACTCATCTCAAAAAACACTGCGCTCTGACAAACTGGAGGTACAGAAACGAAATGATAAAATGAAATAATAGTGAAGCTTTTTTACTCTGTGTGATGCATGCAGGCAGTGCATCATTTAATACTAACAGCACTCTAGCATTCGCACAGCGCCACACATACAGTATTACCAAGGATTCACTCCTTACATTGCATCGGATTCAGAGTTGCTATTTTTTGTTTTTGGCTGATGCTGTATGTGTAGGTGTGTAGAGAGTTTCAGCGGGGGAACTGCTCCCGAGGAGAGACAGACTGCCGGTTTGCCCACCCTAGTGACAGCCCTATGATTGACAGCATTGATAACACAGTGACAGTGTGCATGGACTATGTGAAGAGCCGCTGCTCCAGAGAAAAGTGCAAATACTTTCACCCGCCTGCTCATTTGCAGGCACGCCTCAAAACCTCACAGAGTAACCAGAGCACTGCTGCAACTGCTGCTATGGTAAGGTTCAGTTAACACACCTATATTACATCCTACACAACGGTTTCATCAGAACCTCCTTTGCACAAACAAAAACAAATGAATCTATACGGATATACAAAGTATCAAACGCAAAATGCTGCATCTCTGCTACCCTTTACAACAAACCCAAATCCCACCTTTGCACACACACACATTCACGCAAACAAACCTAAACTGCTTTCTGAGAGATAAATGTAAACCCTTAAATGACGACTACTATTAGTCATGACCACCCATCATGCTTCATTAGTTTATATTTATTGTTCCAGCAGCTTTAAAAGTAAACTATAAAATTAATAGTTTGTTGTTTTCCAAAAAAGAACTTAACATCATGATTTTTTATCTTATTGTTGTTGTGGTTTTGTTCAGCAACTAATGAAGCATCATGCAATTTTGTGCCATAGTATTGTTTTCTGCAGCTTTTTTTAACAGAACTGTTTGTAAGACTTTATGAAAATAACACTAATGACAGTTGTTTTGTTTTGGTGCATGCATATTGTTTATGTAGTAAACAGCATTCCTGGTTATTTCATTTTTTATTTGTGTGTTTTTTTTTCCTCTCACCTCTCCACAATGCAATGCTGTTCCCATGATGCACCTGTGCTTGCTGTTTGTTAATACGCTTGACTCCCATTGGCCCACTGCCATCATGTGTTGGCTGCGTGCTGTGTGCAGACTCAGTCAAGTGCCAAAGTGCTGAAGCGACCCCTCGAGGCAACTGTTGACATGGTACTTCACCTTTCACCTCTGGCTTTGCATGGTCTTAAATCACTGTTACTGTACTGTGGCTATTTTCTGATTTGATTTTGCTTCCTCTTGTAAAATTTTTTAATTGCTCATCCTGTGTTTGTGGACATCTTGTGCGCGCCGCTTAAAATTTACCCTCAAATCCTCGGGTCTGCCAAGTCGTATTTAATCTGTTTCACAGATGTCACGATTTTAATTAATATGATGTAATTAGTAAACAATGTAGATAGGTGAGCTTTTTATTCGATAGTTCTATGTTTTCTTACCCTGTCTTGCTTTCTTGCGTCCTCTTTCTTAGGCGTTTCCTCATAGCATGTTGCAGCCACTGGCTAAACGAGTGGCTTTAGAGAAGAGTGCAGGACATGGTGGTCTATTAAACCCCAGTGTTCTTCATTACCAGCAAGCTCTTGCCAACACAGCTCTGCAGCCTTCTACAGCACTGTTCCCTACAGGTACACACATAAATCTAAGTAAAGACATAGAAATATACACGGCACGGTGGCAAAGTGGTTAGCACAGTTGCCTCACAGCAATAAGGTCCCGGGTTTGATTCCTGTGCAAGGGCTCTTTCTGTGCGGAGTTTGCATGTTTTCTGTGGTTTTTACTGGTAATACAGTTTCCTCCCACAGTCCAAAAGAATGTACTTAGGTTGGTTTGTGACGCTAAATTCTTTATAGGAGTGAGTGTGTGTGTCTGTGTGTGTGTCTGTGTCTGTGTCTGTGTGTGTGGTTGTTCGTCTATGTGTGATGGCTTGGCGACCTGTTTAGGGTGTACTCCTGCCTCTTGAACGTATGTGTGTCACCCCCGTGACCCTAGGTAAGAGTTTAGGGAATAAGCGGTATAGAAGATGAATGAAATATACATAAACACACAAATTGCCTCAAGGCTTGAATCAAGTTCACTTGATGGCAGCTACTGTTCACAGGACTAAAGTATTCTTACTTTGGTCTTATTTTATTCTGTGCCAGTATGTGTGTTTTTCTGCATCTCAATGCCAAGACCGTTCTTGTATTTTTTGTCCTATACAAATGTTAAATATTCTATAACTGAGTGTTACATTAACTCTATTTCTTCTCTACTGCTGCTACAGGTTCAGTCTTGTGCATGTCTCCCGGACCTGGCATCGGTATGTTATTTTCTGTTGTATCTCCCTGAACTTTTTTAATGATCTCTGACTTCCCCGCTCCAAATCTGTTTCTCATCAAGTAAACATGATAGTGTTCCTAACCTGGAGTCTGTATTAAAAGCTTTTTGTGTCATATAATTTTAAACCATGTATAGTATTTTAACAAGATATCATTGAAATACATTATGTTTTTAGAGAGATATAGATAGATATACAACGCTCGAAATAAACGAAACACTAAAAACTCATCCTAGATCTGAATGAATGAAATTTTCTTAAGAAATACTTTGTTCTTTACATAGTTGTAAAGAATGTGCTGACAATAAAATCACACAAAAATGATCAATAAAAAAATCTAATGTATTAACCCCTGGAGGTCTGGATTCGGAGTCACACTCAACATTGAAGTGCACAATGCAGGCTGAAACAAGTAAAAATGAGGCTCAGTAGTGTGTGCCTCCTTGTGCCTGTATCACCTCCCTACAACACCTGGGCATGCTCCTCATGAGGTGGGGGCTGGTCTCCTGAGGGATCTCCTCCCAGACCTGAACTAAAGCATCCGCCAACTCCTGGATAGTCTGTGGTGCAACATGGCATTAGTGGATGGAGCGATACATGATGTCCCAACTTAATTGGATAAATGCCAGTCCATAGCATCAATGCCTTTGGATTGCTGACACACTCAGGCACATAAGGTCTAACAGTGTCATGCATCTGGAGGAAACCGGGGCAACAGCACAGGCAGATGGTCTTTTAAGGGTTATGAGGATCTCATCTTAGTACCTAATGGCAGTCAGGCTACCTCTGGCGAGCACATGGAAGGCTGTGCCCCCCTAAAAAGAAATGCCACCACAACTTTTACCGACCCACTGCCAAACCGGTCCTGCTGGAGGATGTTGCAGGCATCAGAACGTTATCCACAGCGTCTCCAAACTCTGTCCTGTTTGTGACATATATATATATACATATATATATATATATATATATATATATATATATATTGTTGTATTTATAGAATCTGCAGACAAAAGTCTTTACAAGCAGCACAAAAAAACACAAATACAATGCACAACCCAATAACACATTGAATACTAGCCCAACCTCTTAAGGTCTATAGATAAAATAACTTTAAACACCACCTTTAAAGCCATTTTGCAGAATATGACCCCCTACGGTCATAAGCCAAAATATTCTAACACCTTGGACCTGCAAAAACTAAAACCATTTATGAGAAGTCAGAATGGGAGAAACATGATGACTTTTCTTAGCACTCATCAGCAACTGAGCTGCCAAATTTTGCAACATGATACAGTGGTCTGAAAGAACGCTACTTAAAAATAGTTAAGCCAAGAATAAATAAGGATAATAATTAAGGTTGATAATTAAGGTGAATAACCTTTTCCAGTTTTTGTACTTAATCATGGCAATATCTAAGCATTTCCTGCCAGGGTCAAATTGTTTTATCTTTTTAATTTTTTGTTGTGCGTTGATGCCCTTGAAGACATTCAAGGTATAAATATCCAAGTATTAAAAAAACTTAAATGGAATTATTTATTATAAAAAATTTTAAATGATCCAGAATATGGTTTATATTTCAGCTTCTCCTAAGTATTTAAAGTTATGAGGTAGGGCCCTGGAATAGTTTTTATTTTACTTGTTAAGAGACTTGTATAAATGTAGACAAGTTAAAAGATACTAAAACCTTTACATTAATCCCCAAGTGCTTTCATAAATCTGTCATTTACCAGGACCTTCTCAGGGAAGAAATAGCATAGAACTAACACTGTCGCATAGAAAAACTTTGAATTACCGGCCACCAGAAACTACCTCGGATTACAGCTCAGAGCTCAAGTGGCAAACATGGTTTAACATTGTTTAGAGGAAACTGTGTGAGTCAGGCAACTGTGGTCAAATCGCGGCAAATATACCATTGATACCAGTTAAAAGATACTAAAACCTTTACATTAATCCCCAAGTGCTTTCATAAAACCAGAGTGGATACCACAGTATTTTTCAGCAAAATGCCATCCCATGTGGTTGACACTTGGTGGAGCCATTAATCGTTTTCCAACAGAACAATGACTCCAAACATGACTCTTGTTAATTTAAGTACTATTCATCCAGAAAATCTACTTTTACTTATTGGTAAGAGTAACGAAAGTAACAGAGAAGCAGCGAATAAAATACTCAATACAGTAGGGAAAGCCTACAAAATTGCTGAAAAAACATTGCTGTGTGCAAAGCTGTCATAAAGGCAAGTGGTTTGTACTTAAAAGAATCTAAAAGATAAAACATATTCTAGTAATTTTAACAGAATGTTGCTTATTATAACATTCATGTTCAATCACAATTTTACTGTATACAGTATTAAGTATTAATACATAATGTTACAAATAAAAAAGAAAGAAAGCCATTTCAACTGGTAGTGTGTAGATATAAAATGAGCGCTGATAGTGGGGAAATTTACAGTAACCCTGGCAGTTTATGCTTATCTGCTTATATGAACTTTGATCCGGACCCTTTTTATTTTGATTTGCATGTTTCCTAAAGCGCCATTTAGACTCAGCCTGTTCAGTTTAACATCATTTACAAAAATGCAAATTTCTATCAGTTTCCAACGTCCAGCCCAGTTTCAAAAAAATAAGTACAATAGCTGCTGAACACACTTGCTGAACTTCCTGTTGAGGAAAGAGGCACTATTTTATTTTTGTCCTTACTGGCATTTCACTCATTGAGGTGTAAAGATATTCTGTGTCTGCTCTAAGGACAGGTTAAATAATGACAGAAAATCAAAACATGTCAATTTTGGCTTTTACGGGGTCTGCGGTTGCTTAAAAAACGGATTCAGTTTATAGTTCTGAGTGTTTGCCTATGATTAGCTACCTGAATGCTTGTGCTTTAATGTGTTCTGTTCTTTTTTGTTCTTTTAACATTCTTTTTATCGATTGGACTTACTGTGAATTTTAACTTCATTCGCAGGCATAAACATAAATCTTGTTAATTACCATTGATTTTCCTTGTATTAAACAGGTATAATACCTTCATGAGTTGTAACTCATTAAAATGAGTTACCTCTTTAATCTGATAGCCAAGTTGACTCATTTTCTTCCTTTTTCTTTTGCTCTGCTCGTTGTCTGCATGCCATATGCTGGTCTGATTTATACTAGTGGCTTTACCTTTTTAATAAGATAGAAACACACGCATATACAGTTATATCCCACACAATTCTATGGTTACCGTAACGCTGCTCCTCCTTGTTCATTGCTTTCATGGTTCCCTTCCTGAAAAAAGTTCCCATGATGCTCAGTGCCCCGCCTGCTACCGCCTCCGCTCCTGCTGCAAGCCCCTACGCTGCTGCCGCCGCGGCAACCGCCAATCAGGTTTGCTCCTTTACAAGCTCTCTTTCACTGTTCCCACCCTCTTAGTTCAGGAACAGAATACCCTCTTTTACCAGAGTATGTCCTTTTACACAGTCCAGCCATCTCTATTAGTTCTCTTTTAGCTTAAATGCATATAATTATAAGCTATCAAGAAATATTTCCTGATAGCTTATCGGCTATTTTTCTAACACAGGTTACATTCTGCAAGCAGTCATTATCGCCGATTGCCTCACTGTAGTGCAGACATGCATGTACTGTATGCTGTTAGAGTATCAGATGTGCAACATGACCCTGTTTTCCAGCTTTTTATGTTTCGGCTCTTGCTCTTTATTGCTGATAGTCTGGATCCATAAGGGGCTCCAGTCACCACAATCACTCACACTAGTTGTTTAGAGCTCCCCCTACATGCAGTGTGCAGTTATGTTTATGCCGCTCTGTTGCCGTCATTGTTTTGCATGTTTGTCTTTATTAACTGCCCTTGTCACTAGCACACAGAACAGTTTCAGTGATTGGCAGAACAAGAAACCTCAACCCATCTGATAACTCTGATAAGATGTTATTGATAAATGATTAATTCTACATGCCATTGATTTCAGTTTCAAAATGTATGATAAGTTCATAGTCCATTAGGTATCACTGCCCTCTGCTGGTCTTAGCAGTAACTTAACGCACAGGTTTAAAATCCTAAAGATTTTGTTCATTAGAGTCACATGACAGCTGACAAGTACTCCCCCCCTTCGCTGATTATTTACCTTTCACATAATGCTGTGACTTGTATTAACACACTTTTATTGTAATTTTAAATACAGCTTCTTATTTACTTTAGTACTTAAAATGATAACTATGTAAATAGGAGTCACTGGGTTTTTTACTACATGTACCTTTCTTTAAATAGTGTATTTATATTTAAGACTAACATAGTGGAAAACAGTTATCAAGATATAAATGGTGTCAATTGGTTACACCCCTAGAAAGCAAGTTAGAGCATTATAGGAAAAATGTGGTAGTGCCATGGTTACCACTGCTGGGCCCCTGAGCAAGGCCCAAAATTGGTCAGTGGTACAAAAGAGATAAATGTAAATTGCTCTTGATAACATTGTCTGCCCAATGCCACAAATGTAAACTTCATAGGTTAAAGATAGAAGGAGGAAGAGGAGTTACAAACCCCCAGGCGGGAGTAGGAATACATATAGTCTTAGAAATTGTGATTGTAGTAATCAAGCAGTTTCTATACTAGAACAAATCCATTAACAGGTACCAATTACAATACAGATCATGATTTAGTTTGTATTTGCATCAGTAAAAAAAATTCATTACACAATCTTGTAAATTGTGTAATGAATTTATAGATTTAAGTTAAAGACACTTTAAAAAACATTGTTTTAGCATTTTTACTTCA
>JAOTQW010000038.1:7476384-7488299 GCA_026260075.1 Sisor rabdophorus | reverse complement strand
TCTTTGTCATGCTGGAACAGTGTCGGAGTCTCTTAGTTCCAGTGAAGGAATAATGCTAAGCTACAACATACAAAAACAATCTAGACAACTGTGTGCTTCCATATTTGTAGCAACGGTTTGGAGAGGAACCACATAAATGGTCAGATATAATATGATGACCTGACCTACATTTAAAATTGTGCATTTTTTTTGTTAAGGTAGGCTGAGGTTAGATGTGTTGGAATGCTAGACCTGCATTTCCATTTTTTAGCATTTGGCTAGTCTCAGCCTTTAGACATCACGCTTTTGGACTGCTGCCTGAATGTCTGGTGCATACTTAGTTAAAAACATTTGTCTCATATTGTTTAATGGTCCGCATGGAAACAACCCAAAGCTGTTGTGTTTGCATTAGCGTCAATGAGCATTAATCAAGACTGATTAAATGATGTCTTTTTTATAGCGTACAAGGTTTACTGTTTTTGTGGGGACATCTCCACGCTACTCAAATTGATGAAACACCATTGGTTGTTTTAACTGTCAATCATACGTCCTCCTAGTTGGGCCTAAGCAAATACAAAATATTCATTTTATTGATCTGTGATAAAAACAGTTCAAAGCTGTGTCATGCCATAGCCTTCTTGAATATTACTCACTATTATATACTCCTTACTGTGTGTCTTGGTATGATAGATGGTAGAGAGAATTTATGGCAGGGGTAGAATTTCATTAAGGGCCCCCAAAATTGTTATTACATTGTATTAAATTCTATTTAACAAATGTGTGCGACCTATTTGTCACTAGGTTTGTGTGAACATTTCATCTAAATGCTAAAACAGGATTAGAAGTGAAACATTTTTATTATTGATTTTTGCTGCCGGTGAGGAAATTTGCATCCGAGTTTGTTTATTTTTGTTTGTTATTTGCAGCATTTTTTCATTTGGTGTGTGTAGACTGATGTTCTCCTCTATTGGTTCTTTGCAGCAACGAGCATCAGGCAAGGTTTTGTTCGAGATGGTGTGTGCTCACCTCAATCTGGTCGAGGGAGATTACTTCGGTCTGGAGTACCAAGATCAGCACAAAATGACAGTAAGCCACATGCGTGAAGCAAACTTCAGCAGTTACTAGTTATATTACCATAAATATCCTGCATATCCTGTCCTTGCTCTTTCTTGTGCTTGTGAGTGTATTCATAGCGCTACAAGTATCTATTTGGTGTTTTTCCACAGGTTTGGCTTGATCTTCTAAAGCCCATCATAAAACAGATCAAACGTAAGTATTGGGCTCTTGGTCATACAGTGTATCCAGTACATCCATGCCTGAATGTCAGCATCTAAAACACGTGTGTATTACTGTGTTAAGGACCCAAGCACACAGTCTTGCGGTTCGTGGTGAAGTTTTTTCCTCCTGACCACGCCCAGCTGATGGAAGAGCTGACCAGGTGAAACGTCTCACAATATCAACCACTTTTAACCAATTTTTTGCAGTCGTTTATACTTCTCTTCTTAAATATCATATTATAAGTGCCTGTGTTCACCATTCGGTGTTTTTCAGGTATCTTTTTGCGCTTCAGATCCGACAAGATTTAGCCAGTGGTCGGCTCACCTGCACCGACAGCAGTGCTGCCCTGCTAGTCTCCCACATCATCCAGTGTGAGTGTGTGTTTGTGTGTAAGGGCTTTTTCTGACATCAAATTCTCCTGTTGTTTGTTGTTTTCTGCTGACAAAACAGCAGTAAGATGATATAGTTTGTCCGTATAGTCATGTATGGGGGGGGGTGCTCACTGAATATAGGTGCATTATTACTTTCTTAAAGTAATAATAATAGTTATACAATAAAGAGATACAATAAGCTGCCGCATAACCGCTAACAGAAGAATAGCTGTCTGTGAATGGAAATTTCTTTTCAGAGCTCCAAAATAGCATTAGTCT
Organism: Sisor rabdophorus; assembly: GCA_026260075.1. NCBI lineage: Eukaryota > Metazoa > Chordata > Actinopteri > Siluriformes > Sisoridae > Sisor > Sisor rabdophorus. Next base: position 7,486,392 of record JAOTQW010000038.1, on the reverse strand, counting down.
TTCCAGTTTTACAGCCCCTCCCCCACTGTGTATCCTTTCCCACGCTGTCTGTACCTGTCTCGCCCTCCTCCCTCTCACATTGTTCTTTCTCTTTCAGCTGAGATTGGAGATTTTGAGGAAATTCAGTGCAGGCAGCACCTCCTCAATAATAACTACATTCCAGATCAGATGGCCCTTATTGACAAGATTATGGAGTTCCACCGTAAACATGTGTAAGTATTATGACAATGGTCGGCGCAATGGTGTGGTGGGTTAAGGTGCACCCACATTCCGTGACCTGGGTTTAATTCCAGCTCAGGTCCTTCAAGATCCCACCTTTGTTTTTCTGTCTCTCTCTTTATCTCCCCATCTCATCCCTCAATTTTATCGTGACAAAATCAAGCTGCTTAAACGCCCATAATGATCCACTTCTATAATATTATCCATACTTTTTAAATATTAATTTATTTATTATTTCATTCAGTCATTCATTTTTTGTAAGTGTCTGGGGTGATATGCACATGTATGGACTGATGTGTGATTCTGTGTGGGTGTCACAGTGGTCAAACCCCAGCGGAGTCAGACTATCAGTTACTGGAGGTGGCACGTAGGCTGGAGATGTACGGGGTCAGACTGCATCCAGCTAAAGACAGAGAGGGGACCAAACTCAGCCTCGCTGTCGCACACACAGGAGTGCTAGTCTTTCAGGTAGACGATGACGGTGAACTTGCACACGGCTAATCAGATCATTGTATTTTTCAGTATTGTATCAGTAAATTGTATTTTTGTATGCATTTTTTTGATGTTGTATAAAACAGGGTTCCCCAACCTCCCCAAACCCCAAATTTATTAGAGGGCTTTTTCAGGATGGGACAGCAGAGGGCTGCATTTAATTGAAAAAAAACTGGATTCCTACATGTTATTGTAATAGCATAAAATAATATGTAATCATTTATTTTACATACTATGGACTGAGAAAGGTTTTTGTTATTGCCTCTCAGTCCATGGAAAAAATTTTCAGGATTAAAACTGGTCCCTGGTACAAAAAAGGTTGGGGAGCGCTGATATGCAGCAGGCGTTTTCTAATTAACTAAGTAAGCATTCTTGTTATCAGTATTCTGTTGCTTGCTGGTCTTGTTGCTGAGCAGTTTATCACTGTATACCAGTAGTACAGTGAATAAAGTCCCAATAAAAAAGAAAGTGCCTTAAGAGATTTAAAGATAACGTACTGTGTCTGTGTTCAGGGTCACACCAAGATCAATGCCTTTAACTGGTCTAAAGTACGTAAGCTCAGCTTCAAGAGGAAAAGGTTTCTTATCAAACTCAGGCCGGACCTCAACGTAAGCACTTCTACTTAACTCTGTGTTATTTCTGTTTTGTGTTTGAGTAATATCTCTAGAGTTTAATCATTACGATTCTTCTCTTAACAACGGGTCATTAGGTTATTTTTTTTTGAGTGTATTGTCTGAGCGAATAAGAATCTATGATCTCCACAGCAGAGCGCGTGTCAAGACACGCTGGAATTTGTTATGGCGAGTCGGGACTGTTGTAAAATCTTCTGGAAGATCTGCGTGGAGTATCACGCTTTCTTCAGGCTCTTCGAGGAACCCAAGCCAAAACCTAAACCTGTCCTTTTCAGCAGAGGATCATCCTTCAGGTTCAGGTGTGTGCGTTTGTTCATCCGTCCAGCTATATAGTAGTAACTGGTAGCAGAATTACAGAGATACCAACGTGAAGATTGAAGAAATTGGAGCACTTTGTACACTTGATATCGATTGGCATGTAACAATGTCTTCCAAAACGTATTATTGATGGGCAGCCACATGGTGCCAAAGTGCTTAATCACAACAACCGTGATTGATATTCCAACAGCAGCTTCTTCCTCCAGCAGAGAACAATTAGACATTTAACTCCATGTTTAAAGCAGCTGCAGGTCTGTTATAATATAATGTTGTTTGTACATTTTTTTTCTACATTTGTTTTCTTTTACAGTTTGCTGTCGATTACATTCGGAAGGTTCTTGTTTAAAACAATATCTGTAATATAATGTACCAAATTCTTCCTTATCTTCTTACTTTTTAATCGTTCACTATGTTCTGTCCTTTAGCGGCCGGACTCAGAAGCAGGTGATAGATTATGTAAAAGAAGCTGAGTTTAAGAAGTATCCGTTTAACAGGTAAGACTAATCAATTACATCTTATCATATTTAACACTGTTCTTTTTATGAAATTTGCATACTAGGGCAAGGCGGTGGCTTAGTGGTTAGCATTGTTGCCTCAAAGCCAGAAGGTCCAAGGGTCTTTCTGTGTGGAGTTTGCTTGTTGTCCCTGGATGTTGCATGGGTTTACTCCTGGTACTTTGGTGGAGTTGAAAAAGTGGGAACCACCAGACTAATACTCATTACATTTTGTCTGCCTTTTTTGCAGGAAACACAGTAAAGTTCAATACAACAGCAGTCTGTCCCCTCTGCCCTCTCCCACACATTCCCAAGTGCCAAATCAGGTAAGCCTTTTCTGCCATCTTGTCCACAGCACTCTTTCATTGCACAGTGTGTTGTGTTACAGCGCTGCTACAAACCTAAATCTTCTACTGTCTGCATCAGTTTCTAAACTCATAAAACTACTCATAATTTAAGGGACATTTTAAGCTGTAACAACAAAAGTACCATTGGAAATCTGTCGGTTCTTCCAATATGTGGTCTCATGTAAAGCATTTAAATAAACAACGCTTCTGTGTTTCTAAATTTACCCAGGTGTCTAATGTAAGTGATTATTGTTTTAGATTAATGTATTAACCTCAATATTTGGTATATTTGGTACCCAAGCAATGGAATTCTCTTCTTTCTTTCCTTCTTTCTCTATCTCTCTCTCTCTCTCTCTGTCTGTCGTCGCCTCCCCCTCCTTCTTTCGCAGGTTGATGGGCGAAGTTGGAAGGAGTCGGCATTGGTAAGCTCTGAGGATTCAGCTGCACTGAGGATATGTGGAAGCCCCCCTCCATCATCTCAGCAAAGCGACGGCGTGTTATCTGAAGCGTGTGTCAGGCAGCAGAGTGGCGAACTCAGCACTGCAGGTGTCGCCTCTCGTGCAGCTAAAGGCAGCTGCTCTTCAATTCCGTACATTGACTGCAGTGATGCTGAGATTAGTGAGGTGGAAGTCAGAGGTCACGTCAGTAGGTCGCACTCGCGCACACGTCACAGGCATGGCTCTCTTGGCCACTGGCCAGGAGGGGATGCATCCCGCCCATGTGAATGTAAAGCCAGTCCCAGCAGGCCTAAATACAGCGAATCTCCTCCTGTCTCTCCTGTTCTTCATACCCCACCCCCACAATATCCTAGTCCCACTCAAACCTCTAGTCCCACCTCTTACAGCCAGAAATATGAAATTTATGACTGGTCACTGTCTGGAGGTGGAGTTCCGGTACGGGGAATACTCCATAGCACATTGCTAGATGAGCTGGGCACACGTAGCCCTGGCCCCATACGGCACCCCACAGAAACCAGGAGCTTAACATCAAGCCCTGCCCTCTTCTCCCATCATAGAACAGGATCTCTTAGCCTTGCCCGATACAATGGTCACGGACCGCATGAAGGCATGGACGAATTAGACGGTCGGAGTTTTAGCCTGAGGTCTGCTGCTCAGGAGGAAAAAGGCAGGTTTTTTAGTAGCTGCTCTCCAATCATGAATCGTTCTGTAAACATGCCAAAGTGGCAGAATGTCGGTAATCGCTCTGAAACAGACCCACTGATCCTGAGTCAACCGCGGCCTGTTTATTCTCCAGCTGAAAGAATGTCTGCTCTCGAGCGCCGAATGCTGGCTAATGGGGTTTCCCCTCTTGGTCCAGTCAAAGCCAACGGCAGCTCTCCACACCGTCGCCATACTGCCATGCAGATGATTGACGGTTCGACGAGCAGCGGAACCGATACCAGTGACTCTGAGGAAATGGAGTCCCTTGGCTCTTGCAGCCAGTCTCTGGGCTTTACGAACCCTGGGGTTCATAGCATTTCCCCTGTCTCTCACCTTCCCAAAAACAAGTTGTCTTTTGGCAGTTTGCAGCTGGATGAGGATGGTGAGGGGGAGAGTGTGGATTTCAGTGATGAGGAAGGGGCACAAGTTTTTTAACTGTTAGTGCAGGGAGTTCAGAGGTTCAGTCAGCTGAGTGTGGTCTGGAGAAATTACAGGGCAGATGTTTGGCAAGAGGGCTTATTTCTCTTGCTGGAGGCAGCCTGTGTATATGTGTACAGGTATGTGTCACACTCCCACTCAGTGCACTAACGATGGCTGGTTCAGTGATTTCTCTCTCACTCTCTCTCTCTCTTTTTCTCGGTAGTAGCAGTATTGCTCTTGCGTATTGTTCTGTGATAGTAGCAAACATATCTCTGTGGATAAAAGTTGCAAATAATTTCCTTGTTGGACCTTTTACTTGCAATGCAGATAAGCAGCTGGATTAGAATCAATCGTGTTGAGTGAAGTCTGGTATTTTTGCCATGTGTAATGTGTGGGCTTTAGTATTATGGTCTGGGAGCTTTTCCACTCCAGCCTTCAAGGCCTTCTTGTGAAAAGAATTGTCGACATAATTTCTATATCGACAAAAATAACCCACACTTACATCATGTCTTTTAGCTGATTTATAATTTTGTTAATTTAAAGAATGATGTCTTACATTGTGGCACAAAAAAAATATTCCTTTTTTTTTTTTTAGAAGCATGGACGTGGCTGTTTTTAGGAAGCTGAACACAATTTTTGGTGGTGTTTAACTTGAAATGATTATATTGATACTCTTTATGTAGATAACATCTGTTTATAACATTTGTAATGTGAAACGTCGATATATCAAAATGTGGCTTGTTTTGCAACCTCTTTAGTAACCCACCCCCACCCAATCCATCTCAAAAATCAGAGTTAGTTGTGGGTTTTGATAAAAAAAAGTATTCAACCAAAGGCCCACTTTTTAACTGATAGCTAAAAGGAGGCACTTTTTTATTACATAAGTACTTATGTATTTTAGTCCTAATGTGATTTGGAAAAGCTTTTGTAGGAACATCACAGGATGTTCCTGTGAGGTAATTTAGTTGTGTGGTGTTTGACACAAGTGAACAATGTCACTCCAGTTAGGAAACATTTCTGTATTTTATGTCTATGAACATTCGAATTGTTTAAAATTTTCTCATGAGCCCATTTTGGACTTTTGATTTTGAAGACCCAGAGCTGATTTATGTTTCCCCTATCTGCTTCCCAATAGTGTGGGAAGGACTTATAGGCAGTCCGATGTTTTTCTTCGCATCTCCCTCCTTGGAAGGTTGTGGAGGGTCAAAACTAGGATACAGCGTCCCTAAAGCAGAAAGGGTTGAAGTCAAGGGGTTGACGCGAGGCGTGCGTCTAGCACTAGAGTTGGCGTGTACAGTATAGTGCACTAGAGTTGGCGTGTACAGTAAAGTGAAATGATTAAAACCCCTACCCCAACAAACCAGTTTTCCCTGAAATGAAATCAATTCTTGATGCTGTTGTTGTGTTACACAAATTGAGTGTGTATTTGGTACATACTTGCATAGGCATGTCTCTAGCGTCAAGCCTTTATAAAAGGCTGGAGGCATGAAAAAATGCCTTTTGTTCGGTAATGGGAAATATATTTGCACAAAACCTAAACCGTGCGTTCTCTGTGCTGAAACGATGTGGCCGTTACACAGTATGTCTAACCGCAATAGTAGTAACAGGATCCCAAATTCACAATGCAGTTCTCGTTCAGCCTGTTGTTTGGTTCCCTAAAAAAGCTCAGTAAGGTATAATACTTATAATCATATAAATATTGAGATATTAATTATTTATGGATCTGGAAGTCAATGCTAACCAGTGAGTGTCCCGAAAGAGCAGAGCATGTGACTCTGTTATATTGTGTTAGTATGGTTGTCCCACTGTGTCCCTGCCTGCCACTCCCTCTCGGTGACTTTTTGTTTCCAGAGTAATCCATCCTGACCTGGGTCACCTATTTCAACCCCCACAGTAATAAAAGTACAAAACTCTCGCCAACCGTAACCAGCTTCACACCTATTTTTTTGTGTACCGTTTCTTTTATTTCTAAACTAGGTTTCTGTTTCCTTTCTGGTTCTGGGTGTTTTCCTGTACCAGGTCAAAGCTGCTTGAGCTGATCATTTCCATCACAGTCATTTATGATCAATAAATGCTCCTATTATATCTATATTTTTTTTCTTAACTGTTTGATGATGGAATGGACGAATGAATGGCTGTGGGATTTGCCTTTGTAACACACTGATGCTGATTCTAAACTGCATGCTCTTCCTTTCTCACGCTGCTTTTTTTCCTGTTGTACATGTCAAGCAAAGACCACAGTCATTTCAGGCACTGCTTCCTGTTTCCCCATACGAATGTATGTTTAAGTGACATTAAAATTGTGATTTTGTTTTTATCCACAGTCACTGTAAATATTTATGGTGTGAGGGGCATTGTCTTATACACACACACTCACTCTCACCCCCTTCCCCTTTAAATTCACACACGCATCTGTTGTTTTTTTTCTATTGGCTTTGGGTACTGGCTTTTTTTTGGTATCTCTTTTCTCTTTATAAAACCTCTTTAACTCTATAACACTGTATACAGCTGTGATCTAGTGTCAATAAAGTTGGCCTTTATGAATTTGGGCTCAAGAGTCCTTTATTAAAGATTTTCATCATCATCCTAGTTTGTAGCCCCCCTCCCTTTGTGCTGTTAGTGCATGAGTCCAGGCTGTGTGTGTGTTCATGAATGCATTATATATACATTCAGTGAATGCATATATTTGGCATGTTGTTTTTGATGCATGTGTAGGTTTATCTGGTGGTTGTCATGGCTCCCCATCATTGCATTGTAGAGGGATGTGATGCATGCATGTGTGTGTGTGTGTGTGTGTATGTGTACTGTCTTGAGCTGCTCTCTTGGCTGTTTTATTTAACATGGCTGCGCTGCAGACAGGGAGCACAGGAGGCGCTGTTGGGCAGGTACTATATTCACTCTTTGGGGTGGTAGGAATAGAAACTGGAGTGTAAGTGGGTGAACTTTTAACACTAAAATATTCAACATGTTTGTATACATATGCACATACTATTTGTTTCTAGGCAGACAAAGACAGTGAAAAGAACAGTGAGCCACCTGAGATTATTTGATGTGCTACTATAAGATACTGATTTAAAGATAGGCTGAATGTTTAGACCTTTCTCTTTCTCTCCTTCCTCTTCCATTTGGGTCTTTTATCGCCGCCATAGAAGTTCCAGGTTTGTCCATGTCTCTGGTGAACGGTCATCGGCGTCCACACGAGCTGAATGGTGCGGGTCTGAGTGTCGATGACCAGCAGCCATCACCGCTTACATCCCCGCTTCTGAACGACGCCGGCACTTTGCGGGCAGACGATGAAGAGGAGAATAGGAGGAAGGTGAGAGAAAGGTCGCCATTTTAGACAGTTATGTTTACATTAAAAGGTAATGTAGAGAGAATGAAACTGACAACTATGTATGTGTGTGTGTCTGTGTGCGCTAGGGATTAGGTGGGTATATTGAAACGCAAGTGTGTATGTATATACCTATTCCTATTGCTCGAGCCTAATGGCCACTGCAGTAATTAAGTTTAATGGGATGAGACACCATAGGGAAATGTTCTTATACTACTTATATAATCCTTTTCAACCTGGAAATAAGGCAAAACAAATATAATACTATAATATTATGTTTCGGGTGGCGCAGTGGTTGTATCCCCGCCTATGTGTGCTGGAATAGGCTCCAGCAGACCCCTCGTGACCCCAGGTTCGGGAATAAGCGGGAATAGAAGATAAATGAATTATCAGGCCAATAATGAGGCAGGTCTCGGTATATATAATAACTTTGGCAGTAACTTTGGGTTGTTACAAGTTAACTGCTCTGAATAAAGATGCAACGTAAATCAGAATAACTGGAGACTTTAAGCAGTAGCACTTGTTTGTAACTAGTTGAGATGCTGTGTTGTGACTAACAATTTTGTGAATGTGTGCTACAGAGATTTCCGACAGACAAGGCTTACTTTATTGCCAAAGAGCTGCTCACCACGGAGAGAACCTACCTGAAGGATCTGGAGCTCATCAGTGTGGTAATGAACGAATGATTGGTAGACTAAGATGTTTTTTTTGTGTTGTCTGGATGGACAAAGGGCTCATTGTTACAATACCTGGAGTCAGGAACACTCATGTCAGATGTTGTTGGTCTGGCTGATGGGCCCCAACAATCACTGCATGCTTGCCTCCTGCTCCTCACGATTTATAACACCAATGCAGTTTTTTAAAATACAATTTAAATGTATGTTATATTTTTTCTATTTATGCATTTAAATTACTTTACATTAGTTTGGAAGGTCGTTTCCAGAGCAACACGCATTTCTTATCATTTTTATTTAGCTAAACCAGCGAGATTAAAGGCCTTGTACATGGGCCCATCAGTGGCGTCTTCAGATCAGCTGTCTTAACACCTTAACCACTAAGCTACTACTGCTTTCTCTGTCCGTCTCTCTCTCTCCGTCTCTCCTTTTTTTTCTTTCGGTCCTACTTCTTTTTTTCTGATTCTTTCTTGTTCCTTCTTACTGACTCATTTTCTATCTCTGTCTGTCTTTTTCTTTCTTTGACTCTCTCTCTTTTCTTTTTATCCTTCTCTTTTTCTCTCTTTTTTGTTACTGTCTCTCTCTCTCTTTCTGTCTCTCACTTTTTCTCTTTATTTTTTCTCTCTCTATCCTTTTTTCTCTGTATCTTTCCATTTCTTTCTTTTTGTGTATTTTTTGTTTCATTCTTTTTTTTCCTCCGTCTTTCTTTTTAGATAACTTTTTTTTTTAAGAATTTGAATTAGTTATGGTGGGCACAAAATTTGTAAGTTGAAATCTTTGGTTGTGTTTGTCTAAGCGTTAAAGTTCCATTGCTTTTCCATCTTTAGGACAGACTCTTATAATAATAAAATCTAGTCCGGGGAAAACAATTCCCCTTAAGCTAGTTTCTCTTATCGTGACTATTTCTTGGACCATCACTAATCGTACAGTTTTCTCCTGTTAAAGAATAATTTCACCAAACGTTACAAGCTGTAATGTGTGCATGCTTTCGGACAGTGTTCCCTGTGTATGTAGATAACTGGTGTAATACGACACCATCAGTATATTAAATACCCTCCCGATCCTTTGTTCCATGCCGGTACAGATTTGTCTTCTGATGTGCGCTATCAGACCAGTGCATCTGTAACCTCTACAGTTTGTCATGCGGTGATAATCGGATCAGTTATCTAAAGTTGAAGCGCTCTAGGGGCCGAGCTGATTGATTACTTATCAATCTTATGCTCTGTGGGGGTTTCTGATTTAAGCAAGTGTTTAGTGTAGGAGCATATCAGGTACAACAGTCCATCTACTCAAACCCACTCAGATTACAGTGTTTATACACACACTTAAGCTCAGCATCAGGTCTGTGGTTGGCACTTTTCTTTTATAGGTTATCCAAAAACCTTGCGCAAACCTCATGGTTTGTGTTTGCTAGCTAATGTAGTAGTAATATATTCCTTACTGAAGGTGATGGGGTCACATCTCCTAAAGTGTTTTATTTCACTTTATTCCCTAATGTACATCAACAAAGCAAGTTGTTGCCTTTTAGCAATATACAGCAGTACTCTTTTCTATCTCGCAAAGATAGTAAAGCAAAAAATGCAGCTTGTCAGGTTGCCAAATCCAAAAAAAAAACAGGTTCACTGCCCTCAAGTGTCTCCATCTGCAAAAAACTTTAAATACTTTTTCTCCGGTTTTCACATTTTGCTCTCTTTTACAAGACTCTGTAAAAGTTCTGTAAACTTCCTTTGTTTTAGCACATTTGGTCAACAACTTGAACAACAAAATTAAATTAAATTAAAATGTATTAACAGTTCTATGTTATAAATAGTGACAACACACACTTATGGGTAAAAAAGCTTTTACTATACAATTGATAACAGGGTTTAATAGTGTGTGTGTGTGTGTGTGTGTGTGTGTGTGTGTGTGTGTGTGTGTGTGT
>JAOTQW010000038.1:7425092-7435128 GCA_026260075.1 Sisor rabdophorus | reverse complement strand
TGTCTGTCTGTCTGTGTGTGTGTGTGTGTGTGTGTGTGTGTGTGTGTGTGTGTGTAGCCTACAGTCATTCCGATGCAGACGTGTTTAACCAGTCACTGCTGGAGGCAAATATATCTACGGAAGTGTGTCTGACCGTACTGGATGTACTGAGCATCTTCATCATGGGATTCAAAGTAAGATGAATAATTTACCCAAGAGTCACTTTTGTCACATGATTACTTGCGTGTTTTGCAACTTCACCTGCTTATTCCCTTATTGGGGATCTAAACTCTGTGAAGGGCATAAAGGGAGGGATAAAGGTCACCAGTCTATCACTGGGACACACACACACACACACACACATGCACAGTGAAACTTACTCCTATGGGCAATTAAGAATCACTAATTAACCTAACATACATGTTTTTTGACTGTGGGAGGAAACCAAAGTAAACCCACACAAGCATTGGGAAAACATAGACACGGAAAGGCTCCTGCCCTGTGAAGCAACACTGCAAACGACTAACCCACTGTGCTGCCCTGTTCATTTTTGGTTTCAAGCCGGTTTTTATAAGTGTGTGTAATCTGTCTCTTTCTCTTTTTTTAATTAATTTATTTATTTTGTATTTTTATATAGACACAGCTGAGTTTAGATCATGGACACAACCCCTTGATGAAAAAGGTGTTTGCTGTCCACCTGTGTTTTTTACAAATCAACCAGTCTGAAACAGCGCTTAAACAAGTCTTCACTTTCCTGCGCACCTTTATCTATAAAGTAAGCTTGACCTCACCTCAGACCTTGTCTACACACCCTTTTGAATATTCCACACTGTCTAAAAAAACTGGACAACACAATAGTTTTTAAATCAAATTTATTAGAGTTACTTTAACGTGTGTATTTACTTGTCTCCCTGTAGTTTCCTTGTACATTTTTCGAGGGTCGTGCTGATATGTGTGCGTCCTTCTGTTATGAGATCCTGAAGTGCTGTAACTCCAAACTCAGCTCCATCCGCTCTGATGCTGCCCACCTGCTTTACTTCCTCATGAAGAGTAATTTTGACTACACAGGGAGGAAGTCCTTTGTTCGCACCCATCTGCAGGTTATTAGAAGATAGATCGCCAGATGTGTTTTAAAATTTTTTATTTTTTGCGATTAAAAGTTGCCTGTACACATTTCCTCTCAGGTGGTGATTGCTGTGAGTCAACTGATTGCTGATGTTATTGGAATTGGTGGGATGAGGTTCCAGCAGTCTCTGTCCATCATTAACAACTGTGCTAACAGTGACAAGACTATTAAAGTGAGTAACATTAAAATGTTTATATTAACTAAAAACTAAGATTTAATCTTTAAAATTCTTTTTTAAAACTAAAAAAGTTTTTTTGTGATTATGTGTAAATGCATAAATATGTAACGTGAAAGATGCCCTACACTTTGTGTTTTGGTGGTTTTTGTAGAACACCGCATTTCCGTCTGATGTTAAAGACTTGACAAAGCGAATCCGTACAGTCCTGATGGCCACAGCTCAAATGAAGGAGCATGAGCGAGATCCAGAGATGTTGGTGGACCTGCAGTACAGCCTGGCAAAGTCATACGCCAGCACACCTGAACTGCGTAAAACCTGGCTGGACAGCATGGCGCGCATCCACGTCAAGAACGGGGATCTGTCTGAGGTCCCCCACATCCCATCCTCAAACTATAACTAATGTCCTATATTTTCTTGTCTAAACATCTTCTCTTTGTGTGTAACTTTATTTCAGGCTGCCATGTGTTATGTTCATGTAGCAGCACTGGTAGCAGAATACCTTCAACGAAAAGGTGAGCTTCCTAAAAAACACATGGACCGTATCATAAATAATGCACAGAAGGCCATACTGGACTTATGTACTCCTATTCACCAAGACAGTCGGATACCAAAGCCTAAAACCTTCTTGTGTGACATCCTTGACCAAACTCTAATGACCAAAATGAATGATGACAACCCACCTGTCATGAAACCATCAGAAAGACCCAAAGAAGTTTAAAAGGACCTGGGCTAATACCCACAACCAACAGGGAGGACCAGCAAGAACCCTTAAACCTTTCTTGCATCATAGCCGACCCTGCACTCTGACCCAAACTTACTAGAATGCAATATGTAAAAGAAGAATTTTTGTATGAAAAAAAGGCATTTAGCCCTGCGATGGGTTGGCACCCTGTTCATGGTGTACCCCTGCCTTTTACCCTATGTGTGCTGGGACTAGGCTCTAGCACGCCTGTTTAGTCACATCTGAAATTCTGACAAAAAGTGAGTCTATTAGCTATAATGTATTCCTTGGCAACCAAACCCTTGTAAGACAAGAGAAAATGGCAAGAGATAACTCAAGATTCATACAAATAATTTCATGGCCCCTCAAAAAAACAGGCATCAGCAGAAACCAGGAAGAAAACTATGATACTCAGTTTTTAATAAATGGTATCGGTGTATTTCTAGAAATAATGCATTTTTAATATTATAACTTTTGTTACTTATCATTTCCCTTTAATCTATTGTTAACATAGGCATGTTCAGACAAGGCTGTTCTGCATTTCGGGTGGTCACGCCCAACATTGACGAGGAGGCATCAATGATGGAAGACGTAGGAATGCAGGACGTGCACTTCAATGAGGTCTGACCTGTCTATCTCCTTTGTTTTAGAGCTAATGACTACGATAACATTTATTAACTATCCTCCACTTAAGGATCAGTAGATTTACTATCAGTCACATTGATAAGCTGAGTATATAAAAGCAACTAAAAGATACTGGGCCCAGTTATAGAACTGTAAGAGTATTAATCACTAGCCTTTATAACCAAGGTCTGATTTTTAACCAGTGTTTTATCACTTCCCCCTTGTTACTAAGGCTAATATAGACGTTTGGTTTGTTGTGGGCATTTTAAGGACGTCCTAATGGAGTTGTTGGAGGAGTGTGCCGATGGACTTTGGAAAGCAGAACGCTACGAGCTCATCTCTGATATCTACAAACTCATCATACCCATTTATGAGAAACGCAGGGACTTTGAGGTACGCTTAGAGTCAGGTGACATCTAGATAATTGCATAATTGCAAGACGTGTTTATTTGGTTGTCTCTGTGCGGGAATAAGAACTGATTTAATATGTTGTAGCTGGTAAATCAGTGAACATATGTGCAGTATCAAAATATTTCAGGACATACCAACAGATGGCGTCTGTTGGCGTGTCTCTTCAGAGTACTAATTCAACTGTAATTTAGTTACTAATTACTGCTACTAGATTTCTATATACAATGTTCTGTTACTTATGATATTCACCTTCTTCGGATGTGACAGAAATTGGCTCACCTTTACGAGACACTTCACCGGGCCTACAGTAAAGTCACAGAGGTGATGCACACAGGCAAGCGACTCCTGGGAACCTACTTTAGGGTTGCCTTCTTTGGACAGGTAAAAACTTTACACCAAAAGAATGATATCAGGTTTAAATATTGGCTAAATTATTAATACCCGTAAAATAATTATATGAAAATTTTTATTCGATTACTAATAAGAAAACAATGTAATGTAACTAGTGTAAAATTAAGATGTTATTTTAATACATAATGTGAATGTAAGAAGACCAACTCAACAGCTGATGTTTGGAATATTTTAATGCTGTGTGCAATGCAGAGCATCACAGTTTGACAGCATGTAATGATAAACATTAACAATGATAAAAACAGAATTTTTTTCTTACTATCCAGCATGGATACAATATTTATATGCTGAATAATGCTGTCATTTGTCTTTGCTTCTGTCCTAAAGGCAGCGGTAAGTCCTGGTACATGTTAGCTGGCTTGAGTTTGCTGTGCTACTCCATTGTGTGTTAATTTCATTTCATTTCTCATGGCTTCTCGCTGTTCTAAAGTGCCTGTATGGTAACCAGCTTTAGCTTCTAACCCATCATGACTGTGTGATGTGTGTAAAACTGTTGTTGATTGGCAGCTTTATACAATAAACTGTGCTTTAGTCATATCACTGACAACTCAGTCATATGGTTAAGAAAAGAAATAAGAGAACGAATTAAAAAAAAAAAGGTCCTCATACAGGTGCTGACTTTTCTGATTGGTTATTATTGGTCATGTTGGTATGCATTATCGCCCGTCATAATTTTTGTGCACAACAATGATTAATCCACTTTCCATGTTTGCAGTGTAACTAGATGATTTGTGTTATTCATGGTTCTGTATATTGACGTGTTAAAGTTTTGTGTGTATTTAGTACTAAAGGTGGAAAAAGTAGCCAAAATTACTTTACTAAAAAATTACTCACGTAGTGAATTACTAGTTACTTTGGATCTGATTAGTTAAAGGGACAAGTGCGGGAGGTGGTAGCTTATTGGTTAAGATTGTCGGTTAGATTACCAGCACCACCAGGTTAGCACTGCTGGGCCCTGAGCAAGCCTTTTAACACCCAATTGCTCAGTTGTATTATGAAGATAAATGTAAGTCGCTTCGGGGGAAAAAGCGTATACCAATTGGTGTAAATGTAAATTAATATCCTGTATCCAGAAAAAAAAACTAACAATCTGTGACATAAAATATATATAAAATAGATGAAACATGCGTGGGTGCACATTTAAAGTATTAGTAGGTAACTGTAACTAAATGTGAGGCCATAGGTGTCCCTCTCCCCACTAAAAATGCTCAATATGTCTTTCCACATTTCATTAAACATAAAGTGATAGAAACAAATAAAACAAAACTACATTTTCATAAATGTTGCAAAGTAAAAGTACATTTCTACAATAAAAAAAAAACCTAAAACTTGAGTAAGGTAAATGTAACATGGCTCTACCCACCTTTGTCATGGCCTCCAAATTTGGCTGTTTTACTTCATTTGGTTCTGCTGTTTTTTCTAGGGATTCTTTGAGGATGAGGATGGTAAGGAGTACATCTACAAAGAGCCCAAATTTACCCCTCTGTCTGAGATTTCTCAGCGACTTCTTAAGCTCTACTCAGAGAAGTTTGGTACAGAGAACGTCAAGATGATCCAGGACTCTGGAAGGGTGAGGGCGTGTGTCCTGTTAAAATAAACGCTTTGATAAATACTTTTTTCCGATATTGTATTGCTTTTGTTTTTCTGGAGCAGATTAATCCCAAAGACCTGGATTCCAAGTATGCGTATATTCAGGTGACTCACGTCACTCCTTTCTTAGAAGAGAAGGAGCTGGTAGAGAGGAAGACTGAATTCGAGAGAAGCCACAACATCCGCCGCTTTGTATTCGAGATGCCCTTCACTGTCTCGGGCAAAAAGCAGGGTGGTGTGGAAGAGCAATGCAAACGCAGGACTATACTCACCAGTATGTAGCTTTTAATTTTGTGAAAGTGTCTAAACGTTTTACACAGGATATTCGGCTCAGCACTGTTGCATGCTAGCAAACATTTATTAGAGGAACGTGTAAACATCGAAGGGTTAATCTTCTGTCAAAGGGTTAATCTTAGGAAATATAAAGTGCAGCTTTTAAAAAGCAAACTCGGCTCCGGAAGCTATAAATTAGTTTTTGTATTTACACACAGTTGCCAGATCTAGTTAAACTGTAGGGAAAACCGGAGCAGGAGCACCTTTCATTCATGTAGTCTTTAACCACTAGATGGCATAAAAACAAAATGTAGCTCTCGGTCAATCAAAGACAGATAGACGAATCATTAAAATCATTTATCATGCAGGTAAGCAGATGTTTGTCCATTAATAGAAAATGAGCAGAAGTATGATATTTGTGGAAAATGTACACCGTTTATTGAGACCAAAGGTACAGCATGAGCGTTTAGCTTCCTGTGAACATTTTAACTTTTTGTTCATTCATTTTCTATATCCGCTTATTCCCTAACCAGGGGTCAGCTTGAGCCTATCCCAGCGTACATAGAGCGAGAGGCAGGGCCACACAAAGACGAACAACCATACGCACTTACATTCACTGCTATGGGCAATTTAGAGTCACCAGTCAACCTAATGTACATGTTATGTATTGTCATTGGTCATTATTATTTATTGAGAAAAATGTTTACCTTTTCAGCGGCAGAACCTTGTGCATACATCGGTATCGCCAGATACTTAAGTTCATGGTATCAGTATCGACCCCTAGTCATCAGCTAGTTCTTCTTGTTTACACATTTTTTTTACATTTTAATATTTCTAGTCATGTCACCACCAAGCTGCAAAATAGATGGGAAAGTGGTGGTTTGGTGGTTAAGGCTTTGGACTGAAATCAGAAAGGCCAGGGTTTCCCATAAAAGCACCACAAAGCGAACACTGTGGGCCCCCTGAGGGTTAACCTTAACCCAAGGACATTAAACCCCAGTTGCTCAGCTGTATATAAATGAGATAAATGTAAGTCGCTTTGGATAAGACCCCTGCCAAGTACTGTAAATGTAATATAAATTAATAATTTTTTTTCTTCTCTTTCCATCGATTTAATGTTATCGGTGTGCCCTGCTGCTTTTTTTTATACATGAATACATATACATTTGATAGATAGTGTTGAGGAGTGCTCAGGACCCCAGTAGTAGCATCATAATGGTCCTGGAAACAAAACCCTCACCTGCTGATCAGCAGTCTAATAGTCTTAATCATCGATTCCATTACCTTATCTCTGGGAGGAAGGACACTTTCTTCCTTTGTTCTTCTCTGTATACGAATTGGATTTGCACAGCAGATCATGTTTTTGGTAGTCTGTTCTTCTTTTTGGAAATCCTGCAGGCTTTTTGGAAGATTGCTCTTGCTGCTTCTAGTGCTTCCTGTGTAATTACTTACTTGTTTAAGTGCTCCACTGAATGCTTGGATCATAATTTATGCCACATATTAGCGATGGGGCAAATGGGGAAACAATTTGTTTGTAAGCAGTATATTATAGAGTCTTATTGGTAATTGTTTTTGAGCAGGTTGTGAGTAAAATATAAACACCATATTTCAGCAGGCGTAAGTGCCAAAAATGTTGTCCATATAATTACTAATAGGTGAAATTAGATTTCAAGTATGTCAGCTAAACAGACAGATTTTATCATTATGCGAGCTATCAGTCTACAAAGTCCAACCCTTATCTGTACATCCAGATAAACATGATTGTCTGTCCCACAGCAGAAAAGCCCTGACTCGCTCCAGAACTAAAACTAAAAAATATGATTCCAACAAATCATATACTGTATTCAGACACCGATTTCATGAGCCCTTTTTATTGCTAAACTTTTAATGTAATGCTTCATTACTAAGTCAGTCTCTCCGCTGCAGCCACACACTGTTTCCCTTACGTGAAGAAGCGGATAGCGGTGATGTATCAGCACCACACAGACCTGAACCCCATCGAGGTGGCTATCGATGAGATGAGCAAAAAAGTAGGCGAGCTGCGGCAGCTGTGTGCCTCCAGTGAAGTGGACATGATTAAACTTCAACTCAAACTACAGGGCAGCATCAGCGTACAGGTACATTCCAGCTCCTATTAAACCACTATCGGTGTGAAGAAGACGAGCTAACCTCTAATCTCTGCATTAGGTGAACGCTGGCCCACTGGCCTATGCTAGAGCTTTTCTGGATGATACCACATCTAAAAGATATCCTGACAACAAAGTCAAACAGCTGAAAGAGGTGTTCAGGTAGGCTCAGATTAAATTTCAAAATGAGCAGTTAGCACTAATAAAAAGTTAATAATACTAATACTAATAATAGCACTAATAATACGTTCTGTGTTGTGGGGCATGCAGGCAGTTTGTGGAGGCGTGCGGTCACGGGCTGGGCATTAACGAGAGGCTCATCAAAGAAGACCAGCAAGAGTATCACGATGAAATGAAGGCCAACTACCGAGACCTCACCCGGGAACTCTCAGCAATTATGCATGAGACGGTAAGATCTCTTAACTCCCTAACTATTTATACCAACACTTCTAAAGTGTTATCAAGAGTGACCTGCATCTGATTCAAGCAGTTATGGGGTTAAGGGCCTTGTTCTGGAGCCTTGAAGTGGCTGATTGATGGTGCCATGGGGTAACTGGCATCTCAGAGGTAAGGTCGGAAAGTTAGAAAGTTGGGTTCTTGTTTAAGGACCCAACAGCAACTTAACCTTTGGGCTGCCACTGAAATTTACATTTTAGATAGATTATTAAAAGTTTTATCTGATTTATCTGATTTAAGCAGTTAAGAGCCTAAGATTGTTGTTGAAAGGATTGTAGGTTCAATTCCCAGCATTCAATTCCCAGCATGGGCCCCTGAACAAGGCCTTTTACTGTTTAAGTAGGTAACATAAATGAGATACTAAATACTATTTACATTTACATCGGTGACATATAGCAGACGCCCTTATCAAAAGCGCCTTCCATTACTCCCTGTTATATAACTGAGCAGCTGGGGTTAAAGGCCTTGCTCAAGGTCCCAGGGGTGACTTGGTGGTATTCGGAATTGAACCCGGTTTTTAGGTTGGTAGTCCAACACCTTAAACAATGCGTTTCCTCAAAATGTAATTGTGCTAAAAAATTAAACCCATGATCTTCCAGTCCAACCACCAATCTAACACTTACCTAACACTTTGGCCATGGAGCCACCACTTTAAACTGAGTGCCCTACTATTACGCAAAAACTTGTGGCAGAACAATGCCATACATTTCTTTGTAAACCTATCGTGTGAACATATCTAACATTATCTTGTCTTTTCCCTTCTCTGCACACATGAGCAGATCGGATGGTAACGCATGTCTACATTTCTTACTCCATATTCCAGCGGCCTCTGGAATCTTCCTAATCCTGATGTTTCTCTCCTTCTGTCTCTTTAGATCTCTCCTGTGGAAGATGTCATGAAGAGTCCCCTTCCTGACTCTCTTCACATCTTCAATGCCATCAGTGGCACTCCCACCACAGCCAGCATCCAGGGCATGCCCACCTCTTCATCTGTGGTCTAAGCTTCACTCTGCTCTCACCTTAACCCATGACCACACCAAATGGAAAAATGGTGTCTGCTGTCAATGTTCTCCTCCATCTGCCTCTCCAGTTTTTTGTCTTAACAATTTTAGGAGGGTTCCTCTTAAAGACTGTATTTAGGTCGAAAAATATTTTTGGAATAATTTTTACAAATTTCATTTCTATCCCATAAGACTGGGAATCTAAGTTAGTGTTTCCTGTGGAGACTTTTTAAATGTTATATACTCGTTATCTGCCAAGGGTTTTTTTATTGCTAATTTCCTTCTTGCTCTTTGTTTGTTATTTCTAACTTAAAACTCTTTATGTACAGAATTTGAGTTACAGATGTTCTGTGTGGTCTCTTTTATTCTGAATTATGCTTTGCTTTTTTGAGTTTTATATTAAAAAATTCTGATTAAATACATACCTAAGCAACACATGGACCCAAATCACTTTAATTCTCTCAGATGGAGTTATTTTATATAAAGCCATGATAGGATGTGTATAAATATCTAAACAGAGTGCAATATTGAAGCAAGCTGAGCTCTTGCTGTGTTCGATACACTGTAAGCCAAAGAGCGGAGGAGAGGAGCCAGTGAAGGAGCAGAAATATTTACCACATTAGTGTTCCTTTCAATGTTTATCAGATGCTTTTTATATTCACAGTAAGGTCACTGTTCTGTTGTATGTCGAATGTTCTTAATAAATTCACTATT
Source organism: Sisor rabdophorus (assembly GCA_026260075.1). Taxonomy (NCBI): domain Eukaryota; kingdom Metazoa; phylum Chordata; class Actinopteri; order Siluriformes; family Sisoridae; genus Sisor; species Sisor rabdophorus. Next base: position 7,425,518 of record JAOTQW010000038.1, on the reverse strand, counting down.
TTAAAATGGTCTCTTTGTTGTTTAAAGTGATTGCTAAAACACACTTTCTGGTAAAGACGCACCCAAATGAGGACAGGTTTGAGTCCCTTTTATTTCTTTAGCGCTATTGAACAATCGAGCAGCTTTACAGAATCAGCCCAAAAAAGAAACAATATTGATCCCTGAATTTCATTAATATATTTAAATTAAGAGTCCACAACTAAGTAAGCCAGAGGCAACAGTGGCAAAGTAGCAAAACTCCATTGGTGACCGAAGGAAAATGAAAAAAAACTTGGAAGAAACCAGACTCAGTCGGCAAGACAAACCAGTGGGTTACTCCTGCTGCAGTAGGAGATCCAGTGGTCTTGTTCAGATGGTGGTCAGGAAGACAAGAAATCTATCTATCTATCTATCTATCTATCTATCTATCTATCTATCTATCTATCT
>JAOTQW010000038.1:7403213-7415337 GCA_026260075.1 Sisor rabdophorus | reverse complement strand
TTATAGTGAAACATTTAGTGTCTGCCAGTGTGTATTATAGTGAAACATTTAGTGTCTGCCAGTGTGTATTATAGTGAAACATTTAGTGTCCGTCAGTGTGTTATAGTGAAACATTTAGTGTCCGTCAGTGTGTGTTATAGTGAAACATTAATGTCTGTCAGTGTGTGTGTTTATTTTCACCTTCAATTAATGAGTACTATCAATGGTCTTCTATGGCTGAAGTGGACGGTGGACAGGCCACTGCGGGTATACTTAGTGTTTAGTGTTTGCAATATATGAATCATTTAACACTATAAAATTATAGTGTATGGTCGAGGGTTTAGGTCGGGATACTAAAATATATGGCATGTGGATTTTAATTTCAGATATGCGTGTGTGCTTTGGTGCAAGACTCTTAGCAAACTGTAAAGCTTTCATAGCAAGCTAATCTTGATGAGCCAGAGGCACCGGCAGCTGCTGCTGACAAAGATATAACAGTATTTGGGTTTTTAAAAAAGATGATCACATGCAGACTGAAATGCTGTGTGTACCATGTAAATCCTGAAGTGGCAACATAAGGAGGAATCGTTACAAATCTGTACAGTCACCTCCAAACCAAACACAGAAATGATTCCGACTCGCTAAGTATACATGGCAGGACTAAAACTTGGTGTAAGACTTTTATTTACATACCTCTGTATGTAGTCAGCATCCTAAGAGTAATGTGATTCGCAAACATATTCATAATCACAGCAATTCTGATTTTCATGGTTATTCCATAAATTAGTCACACTTGATTTGTAACAGTGACATCATTCTTGTTTGCACATGAAACAAACCGAGAACAAGTCATTCTTGTCTTGGCATGTATGCATTTTCTTGCATCCGTAATAGCAACCTAAGCTTGAACTGGTTTTAGAAACGTGGTGGTTGTGGTAGAGCCCTATGTGTTTGTCATCAGATTGAATAGACCTCAAGCACAAGTTGACGACAAAGTAAACATCTGTGCATTACCACCACTGCAGCACTTATGTTGTGTTCCAGTCACACTTCTTTATCACCTTGAAATATATATATATATATATAAAAGGTAATTTTCTTGTGGAGATACAACTGTATGCGAACATATATAAATGGAAACAAGTTCTTTCTTTAGCAGCAGTGGAGAAACATTACTGTTTCAGAATGTTTTATGTTCTGTTCTGTCAGCTAGATTGTTTTCATGATTATATATTTGCGTTAGCCTCTCGCCCAATGTGCGCTGGGATAGGCTCCAGCAGACCCCTGTGACCCCGTAAAGTTCATGAATAAGCGGGTATAGAAGATGAATGAATGAATGAATATTTGCGTTAGAATTGCACTTCAAAACTTCTGCAATTCTATTGTCTTCTGTTGGCGCTTTGACAGCCTGTAACTAATAATAAACTGAACAAATAAAGTTCATGGCTGTTTTGGGATTTTTGCTGTGCAATCCGATCAGACATATTGTAGACATCTTCAAACAGACTGATTCTTTTTTAATTACCATGTTTTTGTCTAATTCCTCAATTGTCATTGTTTTCCAGACATTAATTGTCAATTGTTGTTGATTTCCGGACATTAAGTCAAGATTTTGAAAAAAATGTTTCCTGCAAATAAAGCATTTTCAAATCTTGTGGAAAGTTTGTTATACATTTGCTTTTAGGAAATATTGTAGGTAGAAAAAGAAACATTTATAGTGATTTTTATTTTTTTTTTTTACCATACACCACCTTGGAAGCAATAATGGTTAAGGGTCTTGCTCAAGGGCCCAGCATTGGCAGGCATGGCGGTGGTAAGGCTTGAGGCTATGTCTTCTGATCTTCCGATAAACAACTCTTAACCATTTGAGCCACAACTGCCCTAATTGCCACACATAATTTGTTTTGAATGCCCTTAAAAATTTTATGAGTAAAATGCTTAAAAAACATTTAAGCAACTCACGAAACAATAAAAAACATATCCAGAGTTAGAGCAGCATTTTTGACTATGTAAAGAAAGTTATTGGCAGGTAATAGCTGTAAATCATCAATTTTCTCTCTGGCTAGGCGTTGAAGGCCCTTTAACACCATTCCATAAGTCTTAAGACCATTGCGCGTGTGTATGTGTGTGTGTGCGTGCAACGCCTCATTTTACTGTCATGATAAAGCGTTTTCACCTGACTTCCTAGCCTGTGTGAGTAACATTCAGTTTAATAAAAAGACTGCTAATGGAGTCTATCAGTCTGAAGGTAAATTTCTGCTTCTTGTAACAAACTGATTTTTTCCCCCACTTTTTAAAACTTGATAGCAGGATTGCTAAGAGAAATATTTATTTGCATAACAGGTTTTCCATGTGTTTTGTGTGTGTGGTCTGTGCTTATTTATCTGACCTGCTGAAAATCTGTCATGTTCTTACATCTATACTGTTACTAATAGTGTCCATTTATATGTCAGTTACATTATTATAGCTAACCTAATGTGTGTAAAGACCCGGTTTGGTGTTGTTAGTCATTCGTTCATGTCCTGGCCTGTGATTGAAGGTGTTGAAACAAAGACGGTTGTTTTGCTTGTTTAAAAGCCACTACCGTTAATTTTATACGATTTTCTAACCAAATGTGTTTAAAATGTTGAATGTCAAGGCTTTTGTATTTTCTGTGACTATAATAATAATAACGATCCTTTACTGTAAACATAATTTGCATCATTAGTTACAGGCTTTTATTAGGGCAATTTTCCCCCCACATTTCTCTTTCGGTTGCTTTATTTTTCTAAATGTGGCACTAGGAACCCGAAAGTAGCTGGTAAAGTAAATGCTGTCAGCGAGTGTCTAGTAAAATAGCGTACTCTCTTTTAGGGCACAATCTATTATTTCTGCATTGAGATTGCAACCTGTGTGCAACAGGATGTGCAATATAAAGTTGGGATTATACCACAGTTGAGAACGCATGCGGATGAATTGCGAAGTTTAATAATGAAGTGGGGGCGCGGTGGTGTAATAGGTACTCCGGTTTCCTCCCACAGTCCAAAAACGTATACATTAGGTTGATGGTAATATTAAATTGCCCATAGGAGTGAGCATGCGTCCGTGCGTGTCTGTGGCCCTGCAATGTACTGATGACATGTCCAGGGTGTACTAGGATGGACTACAGCAGACCCCAGTGACCCCGAGTTTGGGAATAAGCGGATATAGAGGATAAATGAATGAATATCAAAGTAAATTTCAACGCAAGAACATTTACTGTAAGAACATTTCAGACAAAGTTTAAGGATGTAGGACCAAAAAAGCTTTTGTAGCTTTAATAAAGAATATTTTTTATTTATTTGCATTGTAAAGACTTGCAGTGTGATTATACATTGGATCAATCAATTAATCGTATCCAAATTTTCAGAAAAATCATAATACTGTTTAATTTATTTGCATATTCATATTATTTAAATTTTTATTTAAATATAAGATGTACCTTTATTTGACCCACATTGGGTAAATGTTTACACAACACAACATTTCTAGTAAAACTGAAGCCACATGAGACTTCCACATGTATGGCACAAAGTTTTTTTCTGCTGGGTATGTTACATGTTTTCCATAAAGTCCTTTACCTCTTACAAATAAAATGATGTGTGACTGATGTGTGAAAAGTTACCCAGTACAGTTCCACTTAGGATGTTTGTGTAATATAAACTAAGCATGTCCTAATGTTCCTTTCGTTTTCTGTGTAGAATATTAAAAGTGACCCAGAGGTGCTGTTCACAAAGCTGGAAAAGATTGGTAAAGGCTCATTCGGAGAGGTGTTTAAAGGTATAGACAATCGTACCCAGAAGGTTGTGGCCATTAAGATCATTGATCTGGAGGAAGCAGAAGATGAGATTGAGGACATTCAGCAGGAGATCACAGTGCTAAGCCAGTGTGACAGTCCCTTTGTTACAAAGTATTATGGCTCATATCTGAAGGTAAGCACTTCATCACTAATGGCCCAATTAAAGCAGTGCAATGTTGGATAATGCTGATTTCTGTCACAAATTGCCCCCCCCCCCAAAAAAAAAGAGTATGTAGATGCATTATTTAAATCTGCATTAAATAGTGATATAAAGATGGTGAAAATGTTTAAAGCCCACAGACTAGGCTTCTTAAGCTTTTTAACAAAAGCTAAAGAAATACACCATTTAAAGTTGTTTTGCAGTTGGTGGGCGGACATCCAATATAAAGCTTGACCACAATGTAAGTAGGGGGCATTTGTTTTTGAGACTACCTGTGCTATGTGGGTCAGCATATTTGCATATAGATCCAGAGGCTGGATTTTATATCAATAAGATTAGCGTTTAGCAGTTTAAGTGTTAACTTTATTAATTAACTATTTAATTAATTTATCGGTTGGCTAAGTCAAAGTAATTGTTAAACTTTTTAATTACTGATCAAATTTACCCTCATAGAAAAAGTTAAGGTCCAAGACGATGTTATCATAATTTAAAGACTTTAAATATAACTTTAGTTCATATGACCAGTCAAATAGAATACAACTACATAATTCTGTATATGTCATTTAGCCCATGTGACTATGCTTTTTAAAATCATTTTTGAAGTATTACAGCATTGTCTGGAGAAACCCTCAAGGTACATGTCCTGCATGTCAAGCTTCATGTTATCTACAGTATTGGTAATGACTGACTAATCATTTTTAGGATTTTGGCTGGTTTCGAATATAGTGTAGAATAAAATAAAGAATTTGGAGATTAAAACTCTAGACTACATATGCAAACACTAAGATAACAGAAAACAATATACCACTTTATTATTCGTATTTAGATTGCATTCAAAAGTTATTTTATCATTGATTTTTGTGTGTTGCCTTATAACCCATCTGTATGGTCACGGTCAGAGGTGATGAGCTCTGCTATAGGTATTGACAATAAGATTGTCTCTGCTCGTGGCCTAACATTTTATGTATTGTTTAATGTCTGTTTTTCTTATGCTTTTTCTTTTTTCAGAGCACAAAGTTATGGATTATAATGGAGTATTTAGGAGGAGGATCAGCATTAGACCTGGTAAGAAGTGTGTCGCATTCATGACAGTTTATCTTAGTTTATATTAAATATTTATGTATTTTATGGCATGTAGGATTTATCACACTTTCTATCACAGCTGGAACCAGGGCCGCTGGATGAATCCCAGATTGCCACTATACTAAGAGAAATTCTCAAGGGCTTGGAGTACCTGCATTCAGAGAAGAAAATTCACAGAGACATTAAAGGTATCCTCTATCATGAAAGTGCTTGGTAAATATAACAGCATTATCAAAAGTTTATCTCAAAGCCTAACACAAAAAGTGTGTTTATTTCTCCACAGCTGCTAATGTGCTGTTGTCAGAGCAGGGTGATGTGAAGCTGGCTGACTTTGGTGTTGCAGGTCAGCTTACAGACACTCAGATCAAGAGGAATACGTTTGTGGGCACACCTTTCTGGATGGCACCCGAGGTTATAAAACAGTCTGCATATGATTCAAAGGTCAGAACCCATTAAAAGCTTTAAGCGTATCAGATATGAGCTTAGCTCTACGCTGATGAATATTTGCTGATTCAATGTGACAGTTGTCTTAATTTGGACTTGCAGTAGTGTGCTGACACACACTTAACTTCCTTATTGTTCTAAGTCATCTTTGCAATCCAGTTCAAGATGTTGTGCAAATCCCTCACTTGAGGAAATCTAAGTAGTCATTTGTAGTTCCTTTTAAGTAGAAGTGTTTTTTTTTTTTTTAATCTGTAGAGTTTTGTAAAGAGAGTAACATCATTTTGTATGCATTGAATTTCACTGTCTTCTGTATTATATGTACTTTTTTTAAAACTTTTATTTACGGTCTGAAAAGTTATGCTTTTCATTTGCTGTAATTTTCTGAAACTTTATATGATAGCTGATTATGTTGTCTTCTTATCCAAATTCTTGTTGCTTTAGTACTTTTAGAAATAACTAGTTAAATAGTTAGTCTCAATGCAAGATGAAGCAAGTTTATTTCATATTTAAAATGAATACCGGGGTCACCAGTGTCCTACAGACTTTGGCCAAGTCACCAACTTGCCTCAACAAACCTTTAAGTATAACTTAAAAAGACCTTGATTAGCTAGTTCTAGTTTAATTTGGGTTGAAAATAACACTGCAGGACACTGTCCCGCAAGTTTGGTGACCCCTGTTTAAAATATATATTAATGCAACCAGCTCGGACAGAGCAAAGTGCTTAATCAGTAAATGGAGTACAAAACAGATATGCTGTAAAACAGCGATCCACAACCTTTATTGCACCACAGATCGCTCCATTATGCACACTTTTTAGCAGCATCCTCAGAATATCGTACCAGGGGTCGGGATCGCTGCTGTAAGATATAGTCGAAGTCTAATTTTTGCCAGCAGATGAACTTATTGTATCAGTTTCAAACCCCTTATTTGTACTTATTAGCTGCCCAGTATCTTTGCCACAACAGGACACCATATTGTAGTGGCTTCACTATGTATTGGCAGTTATATTTTTCTTGACATTCTACATGTTTATAAGAAAACTAACAGCCAGTGAAGTAAGGCAAGGCAAGTTTATTCAGATCGCGCATGTCTTAAACTGTGCTTTACATAAGATACATTTTATATCATTATAAACAGATCACAACAGTAAGGACTAAAATTAAATGCAAACCAAGATTTAAGAATTGGTTTGAAATGAGTAAAAACAGTTCATTATTTAAAATAATTGCAGTTTGGACGTAGCAGTAAATGCCAAACTCAATAGATGTGTTTTAAGTCTGCATTTAAAAGATGGCTACTGATTTAAGACAGCTGATCGCTTCTGGAAACTGGTTTCAACTGTAAAATAGTTACAAGCAGATTCCCTTGAACTTTTGGTATGCCTAACTGACTTGATCTTAATTATGACTGATCTGATTGGTTTAAATACAGTAAGCATATGTGAAATGTATTTAGGTGCTATAGGCCATTAAGTAATTTATAGATAAGTAACAAAACTTTAACATCATCCTAAATGTAACCAGTAGCCAGTGTAATGATCTGAAACTGGTGTGTTCAGGTTTTCTGATTTTAGTCAACATTCTGGAAGCAGCGCTCTGTATGAACTATAGCTGTCTAACAGTATTTTTGGGAGGGCCGGTCAGGGGTGCATTACAACAATTTAGTCTACTGGAGATGAAAGCATGAACAAGGGTCTTCAGGTCCTGACTGAAAACAAAACCCTGAAAATGTTTAAGGAGAATTTAGTTATTGCCTTGACATGACTACTGAAACTGTGGTTTGACCCCAAGATTCCTGACTTGATTTTAACCCCTAGAATCAAGACATGACTTTACCAAAGAACTTCATATGTTTCCAAAATCCAAAAGCAAGGACTTTAGTTTTCTAACGAAAAAAGTGGCACCTCATCATAGTATTTGCAGAAGCAGTCAGTAGGGCTGTAATCATTTGACTGTTATTAAAGGTAAAGCTGGTTATCATCTGTCTAGCTATGCTAAGCAATTTGGTTCTTTCGCATTATTTGACTCATTGGCAGCCTATGCAAGAGTGACACAAGGACTTGAGCCCCGTGGGACGCAGCATGTCATGGATGTCCAGTTAGACTGGTAGCCTTATACACTCGTGTAATAAGCTCTCCCTTGGTATTATAACACAAACCTTTCGAGGATTATCCCAGAAAGCCAGACCCATTTTTCTAGTCGCTTTAGATGTGAAATGATCGACAGTGTTAAATGCAGCATTTAAGTGAATATGGTTTCTTATCTTAAGCACTGTCTATAAATGTGGTCAGAAACCATATTGAAAATTGTCCAGGTATTCAAGCATTGACTATCCCTTCACCTTCTCGTGTGCAAGTCTTTAATTATTCACATGCACCAGATCTTTTCATCTATGTAACGTGCCTGTTCTTTTAAAATAAAATCTATGCACTTAAATACAAGCATGTTTCTCTATTACTGTTGGTCAAACTGTTTTATGCATGAAATGCCCATGTGTGTGTTTCAGGCAGATATCTGGTCGTTGGGTATAACTGCAATTGAGTTGGCCAAGGGGGAGCCACCCCACTCTGAACTGCACCCCATGAAGGTTTTATTCCTCATTCCAAAAAACAATCCTCCCACCTTGGAGGGAAACTATAGTAAACCGCTTAAAGAGTTTGTGGAAGCCTGTCTCAACAAGGAGCCGAGCTTTGTAAGTATCTAATGCTTTAAATCCATTTATCTATATGAGCAGCACAGTATGCAGTCTCTAATGTGCTGCTGTATCTAAATGCATCAACTCATTCATGTAGAACTTGTCTAGATGATTGTTGTGTTTTTTTCTCTGCAGAGACCCACAGCCAAAGAGCTACTGAAACACAAGCTCATTGTACGTTACGCTAAAAAGACCTCGTACCTCACAGAGCTTATTGACCGGTACAAGAGGTGGAAGTCCGAGCAGAGTCGAGAGGATTCAAGCTCAGACGAGTCTGACTCGTAAGCGCAGGCTACTTTATGACTTTTATTTATTCTCCTTAAATTTAAATATTTAAACCAAACTAGATATATTTGTATAGGAAATCTATAGACAAAAGTTTACCACCTCCTTGAAATTTTTAACTAACTGGCAAACTGAGAGTAAAACACAATTAACATGTGGATGATGTCTGTTTATTGTTTAAAAAGACTTTTATATCAGTATTAATTCTGATAATAGGATAATTAAGCTTTATAGTATTTAGATATGCCAGTAAAAGTGAATGTATAATGCATGGTTGGTTATTTAAAAGACTACCTACAGTTCTGATAGCTCTTTTTTGCAGTTTTAGTTCAAATCAGTCTTTTTATTTACTTAGGGAACAGGATGGACAGGCCTCAGGCGGGAACGACTCTGGAAATGATGAGTGGATCTTTACCATAAGAGAGAAGGACCCCAAGAAAATCCAAAATGGAATCATGCAGCTGTCAGACTGCGGTGAGGTGAGAGAGAATTTAATAGTCTTAGTGACTGTTTGAATATTACCCCTTTTGTGTGCTTAATGTCATTGTTTCAAATGTAGACATGAACATAGTGTGATACAGTCAATAAAGTTTATGTTGTGCGTCGCGCTAGTTTTTTCTACTTGCGTAAGCGTTACAGCTGGATAAAAACCTCTCTTTTTGGGATGCCAACCACTATACCACTGTGGCGCCCTGTGCAATATTTAAATTCCATGATTGGGAGAGCATTTATTAATGGAAAAAGGTAATTGCTAATTATCTGACATATAAAGCTTAAGTACTATATAATTTGTAATAGGTTTGTGCACCTATTTCCTGTGATTAACCAAAACAGCTTGTGTGTAATTATACTTATAAATGTTCATATTCCTATTCATGTTCATATACACGTGTCTAAATATCTGTCACCCTGTGTTGTTTTTTTTCTTTTCCAGGTACAAGGAAGTGCACAAAGGCCTTTGTCCCAGAGCTTGTCAACTATTATATCGCCGTTGTTTGCAGAAGTAAGAATTTAATCATCACAATTTATTAAACATTTTATAATTAGAACATTTAATTTTAACAAGGTTGCATAAGCATATTTGTTTTTACACACTTCATATTGCTGTGCTGAACATGCAGCTGCCTCTTTGTGTAGCTTGCATTTGTGGGTCAAGTAAACAGTTTGAGTGCTAAGCCTTTTGCTGCTGCGACCCATGAAAGATTTAACAATTTACCAGTGCCTCCATTGTCTTCTACCTCTAGCTGAAGGAGAAGGGTGAGGCAAGTAATGGCAAGCCAGAGTCGGTGGAGGAGCTGAGGGAGGCCATATTCCTGGCAGAGGAGGCATGCCCGGGCATCTCAGACTCCATGGTCACAGAACTAGTGCAGAGACTGCAGAGGTAGGATTTCCCCAGCACCTCCACAGCGTTTTGTGCATCCAGTGAGGCAATAGTTGGATTATAAACATAACATAGGTTAAACCAATAAATTTTAACATTTAGTTCTTTTGATCAGTGCCTCAAAGTTTAAAAAAAAACTTTTATTTTATTACCATTGTCTACTTATTAAATGTAAAGTTAAAAAAGGCCGAATGGGTTATCATTTTTTTCAACATTTAGCAATACATTTTGGAATTATTTTTTGAAATTAACTTGTCTATAGTGCTAAAAAAGTAACAAATAGTTACGATACAAATTTGAACCTTAAATATTAACTTAAATTTACTGCAATATACACTTTATTGGCAAAAGTATTTGCTCACCAAATAATGGGAATCAGGTGTTCCACTCACTTGGACACGGGTGTATAAAATCAAGCACCTAGACTTGCAGACCTTTTTGTGAAAGAATAGGTCACCCTCAGGAGCTTGGTGAATTCGAGCATGGAACTGTGATGGGATGCCACCTGTGCAACAAATCCAGTCATAGATTTTCTGCAGTTGACTGTCAGCTGTATTATAAGAACTTGGAAGTGTTTGGGAATGACAGCAACTCGACCACAACGTGGTAGGCCATGTAAACTTAAGGAGTTGGGTCAGTGGATGCTGAGATTAGCTGAAGAGCAGTGCTCAGAGAGCTTAATTGAATTCATGGCCGAGCAGCTGCATCCAACCCATACATCAAGTGCAATGCAAAGCGTCGGATGCAGTAGTGTAAATACGCCATCACTGGACTCTAGAGCAGAGGAGATGTGTTTTCTGGAGGCACATATCTGGGACGAGTCTGAGTTTGGCGGTTGCCAGAAGAACTATTTTTTTCTGACTGCATTGTCTTTACAGTGTAAAGTTTGGTGGAGGGGGATTATAGTGTGGCATTGTGGAGCTGGGCTCGGCCCATTAGTTCCATTGAATTCTAAATACTTTAGCATGCCAAGACATTTTGGACAATTCCATGCTCCCAACCTTGTGGGAACAGTTTGGAGCTGGTCCTTTCTCTTCAGAGTCTGGTGTGGATGAACTCGACTGGCCTGCACAGTCCTGACTACAACTCGATAAAATACCTTCTCGCCCAACATCACTGTGTGACCTCACAAATGCTCTTCTGGAGGAATGGTCATAGACATACTTCCAAACATTGTGGACAGCCTTCTCAGAAGAGTTGAATCTTTTATAGCTGTAAAGGGTGGACTGACGTCATAATAAACCCTCTGAATTATAAATGGGATGTCACTTTAGTACATATGCAAGTCAAGGCAGGTGAGCAAATACCTTTCGCCATATAGTGTATATTTATATAATAGTTGATCAGGAGCAAGTAGTAGCTATGTAGTTGACAGCTGATCAGAAAATTTTTGGTTTAATTCCCAGCACCACCGATCTGTCACTGCTGAGCCCCTAAGTAAGGTCCTTAACCATCAGCTGCTTTTTTAAGAGTGGAAAAAGAGTGAAATATGTGTCAGTCTGGATATGGGTGTCTGTCAAATGCCAGTCATTAGTTCCGTGATGACTGTTAATGAAATGTGTAAATATGAAAAGTCTCTACTTTGTAAGCAGAAGTCTTTGGTCTGATGAGCTTCCTTTTTACATAAATTCAGTGGAAAGAAGCTTCAGAGACAGTTTTAATCATAAAGGCCAGATTGACAGTTGCTGGGTGTCTTTTTAAAAATACATTGCTCAGTGTTGAGTCGAGCGTTGCGGTTTTTTTTCTTTTCAGCAACACTTTATCGCCAGCTTTACTGTTGCCCATAATGCAACAGCAAGGACTATGAGTGAATTGTTGGTTTAACAGAAACACCACTGACTGGACATAAAATCTGTATTTTTTTCTGTTGATCTATAATAGAGCATTTACAGTAGACCTTTAATAAGGCACAAATTAGAGCGATTATAAAATGCTTTCAGTGCTGAGCCGAAATTGTTGCCAATTCAAAGCCTTAAAACAATTCATCACTAACTAAAACTGGAAATAGATCCGCATAAGCACAATTATTTTGTTTAAAATTGATCATACCAGCCCTCTCCACAAATAAGTGTTTAAAATTTAACTTTCACCGCTGATCACTAACCACAGGTCTGTTCTGCCTGCCAGGTTTGCAGTTCCCCAGGCCTCATCTCACTGACTGCTTGCTGTGGATTCTCCTCTCTTTGCCTCCTAGTGCATCTCTCTCTCTTTCCTCACATGTGCGCGCACACACACACACACACACACACACACACACACAAACTCACTCAGCCTGTATCTA
>JAOTQW010000038.1:7360366-7377018 GCA_026260075.1 Sisor rabdophorus | reverse complement strand
ATTTACATCTTGTTGTATTGTATTTATCTATGATTATATATATTTTTAAATCTTTGGTGGGCAGTGGGTAGACCCAAGTTCTGTATCTGAATTTCTGGAAAATCATAACACTGTTTGTCATTTACATCTTGTTGTATTGTATTTATCTATGATTATATATATTTTTAAATCTTTTACACAGATTCTAAAAAATATATATTTTATTCTAAAATAACCAATTCTCTACAAAATAGTCATCCAATTATATATCATTCTCGTATATTTTTTCATATAGTAGTATATTAAATCATTTATTCATTCATTCATCTTTTATACCCGTACACATTGAACAGATTGCCAGTCCATCACAGATCCTAACATAGACGAACAACCACACACACTTACACTCAATTCTTTGGGCATTTACCAACTACCAATCCACCTAATGTACAGGTTTTTGGACTATTGCAAAAAAACAAAAAAAATCTGCTGCATTAGTATATAGTCATGATTATTCATTACCATTGTTTTTTTTTTTATTTATTTACAGTAATGTGACCTTTCACTATCGTCACAGCAGTGCTGCATTCTTTGGAGGAATGTGTTCACTCAGCCGTGGGGTTGGAGTAAATGAGGTACATAAGTAAACAGTTGTGATTCAGTCAAACAAATTTTAAAATGATTTCAAGACCTTCTATGAATAATTTGCAGTATAGAGTGATATAAATTTATTGTTTTTGTATGTCTGTATATAATGTAGTATGGATCTGCATGGACTTTGGCTGTCTCACTGTCTCAAAGTCTAGCTCAGAATTTGGGAATTCAATGGGATCCTGCATATAGCAAAGATAGTATGTGTACAAATAGATTCTTTTAAGTTATAAAAGCTAATTTAGTAGATTTTTATATTTGATGTTGATATTCTACTACTGTGTGTCGTGTGTGCCTCCTGTTTCAGAGGAGTGTGGCTGTGTTGATTCCTGGGTGGGTTGCATCATGGAGGATACAGGGTGAGAGTTTTATCCACTGCTACAGAGACACACACGCACACACACACACACGCACACATTTTCACACCTGGGAATATAATGACATGGTTTTAGAAGGGGTTCATAAACACCATTGTTGTTATTTGTCATTTAGATACATTATAATTATTTACACGTGCCACACCATGTTTGTTCCTTTTCCCCAGTGCATAATGGCCTGTGGGTATTTTATGATGACAGGGTTCGATTGTTTAACCAGGTGGTTCAGGACCATCAGCATGTTTAGCATGATCAATCTCACTGTGCTAACTATTTTAACAGCGCCTCCATTGATGTGGTACAATCTAACTACAGATTTTACATTTAGACAATTTTGATTTTTATTTCCTATTTTGGTGCCGGATCATCTGTCATCCCATCTTCTGTGGCAGAGTGCAGCACCCACGAAGGTTTTCGAAGTGTAGTATTTCGGATTATAAAATGTTTCTGCTGAAAGGTGGAGGATCATGCCTCTTTAACAGGCCCAACAAGGTAAGAGCAGTTCACTCAACCAGCTGCATTTACTGAATCTTAATTTCAACTATAATAAGTGTACGCTGCTATTTTACACATCAATACTATTTTTCTACCGGGTTGTGTGAACGAAACAAGTTCAAATACTTGGTATATTGATACATGATGCTTTAAAAAAAGCAATAGAAGCCATCTGTTATCATTCATTAAACGTATTAACGCTATTAGTTTCAGCATGCAGCTTGCCACAAAGCATAGTACAACATTTCAAGCAGCCCGCATTTGGGTAGACCAGTTGGATTTCAGCCCTGTCGGCTCACAGCTTTATGATTCATTCCTAGTTCCGTCTTGGAATTTTGGAATAAAACTCTCTTTGAAGATGTGAAATGTTTTATATTATTGAGACGTGAGCTATAACAGAATGAACAGATCTTTACAACTGAGTTTGCTTTATGTCTTTTTCTGTTTTAATCTTGTAAATCTGTAATCTGTTTTTTTCATGTGCAGCTGTTTGAGCCAACAGAATGTGGAAATGGCTACGTGGAGGTGGGAGAGGAGTGTGACTGCGGTATAAGAGCTGTGAGTCATGGCTTTGCCATTGTGATGACCAGAAATTATCTACTGCATTTTGTGTTATATTGTTATCAGAATATGAAGCTCTTTGTTTACCGTCTGTGTTTGCTATAACAGAAAGCACAAAATGCTGAACTCTCTGTGATGACATGCAGAATTAAATGCTGAATGATTTTAAGTGCTGCATTTTTTTATTTATTTATTTATGAATTGTAACAAAACACTTTGTGCAATACAACTGGAACTCCTACCCATAATAGTGCTTACAGCCACTATAATTAAACAAAAGAAATAAGATACATATACATGTGTTTGTGTGTGGTGGTATTTTAGGTACTCCAGTTTCCTCCGAAAAACATGGTCATTAGGTTGATTGGTGATTCTTAATTGCCTATAGTTGTGAGTGTGTGTGATTGTTTGTCTATGTGTGGCCCTGCACCATACCAGCAACCTGTTCCCCTGCCTCTCGCCCTTATGGGCTGGGATGGGCTCCAGCAGATCCCTGTGATCCTGAGTTAGAAAAAAGCAGGTATAGAAAATGAATGAATGAAAACAAAACCAAGAAAACATTTACAAATAAGAAATATAATTATGTAAACATAGCCTTTACAAAAGATCAGTCAACACTGTGATTCGAGGTAGTGCAATATTTTTGAACATTGTCTTGAGGATAGCCTTGTTTTTGATGTGTGTGTGTGTGTGTGTCTCAAAGGAGTGCTATAAGGAATGCTGTAAGAAGTGTTCTTTGTCAAATGGAGCACACTGTAGTGATGGGCCTTGCTGTAACAACACCTGTCTGGTAAGTGTGTTTATCAATACACTCACTGTAGCGTATGTGTAATCAATCAGTCGATGCTTCTGTGTTTACAAAAGGTTTATTCACTGTTTAAGCTGGGTGTTGGAAATTTTAATAAAACCGATGTGTACGTCGTATTTGTTACTTCCTATGCATCTTTCTTTACTTCCTCCTACAGTTTTATTCAAGAGGTTACAGCTGCCGTTACGCAGTAAATGACTGTGATATTTCAGAGACTTGCTCAGGAGACTCCGGACAGGTTAGACAGATGACTCACACATTTATTGCTGGTTTCATTGGTTCAATTAGGCAACTCCTATAAACAAACATAAAAATAAAATTAACATAACATTTTATTACAATTCATTTTATATGCTTATTTTACTAAACAGATTACAGTAATTTTAATCTTTTATTTTGCATAATGCAATAAGGTGGCGCGCGGTTAAATGTTCTCCCTCACTTGCGTGGGTTTACTTTGGGTACTCTCTCTTGGTATCTCTGCTCTAGCACACCCCCTTGACCCGGAGTTGGGTAATAAGCGGGTATAGAAGATGAATGGATGAATAAGAACATTATATTAACATTATAAGAAAATGCACTTTATTTATTGACATGCAGAGCCAAGTAAAATTTTCCACCTTATATCAATACGGCTTGATTAAATTCCAAGAAACTGCACTTTGTTTTATTCTTTATGCCATTAAAGAACATTGATTAATGCTGATGTGTCTCTCTGTCTGCAGTGCCCTCCTAACCTTCACAAACAGGATGGCTCATTATGCGGTCTTGACCCGGTAAAATAAGTTACAGGATGTGTATATAAATTGTGGATATATAGTCATAAAAAAATAAAGAAAATGTATCATCTTAATCTTAAAATTGTTTATAGCTCTATTTTATAATAGTGATTGTTTTTTGAACAAACAGGGACGCTGTTATAGTGGAGAGTGTAAGACCAGAGAAAACCAATGCAAATATGTGTGGGGTCCAAGTGAGTGTTGTGTTTCAAATAATCCATTCATTTTTCATTTTGTGCAAATTTTGTTACAGTATGTTGCATAATACTTGAAGTCTGCCTCTGTCTCACTTTCTCTCTCGTTTTCTGTCTTTCACTTTCATTTATTGCCTGTCTCTCTCTCCTCTTTCTCTTTCTATCTCTCTTTTGTTACCTTTTTTATTCTTTTTTTGTTTTCTGTCTGATTTTTATATTTGTGTAGATTCGAGCGGGTCAGAGAAGTTCTGCTATGAGAAGTTGAACACAGAAGGATCCGATAAAGGAAACTGTGGAAAAGATGGAGAGAAATGGATCCAGTGTGGAAAACAGTAAGTGACTTAAAACAGTAAAATTTTTACTTCCGGCATCAAATAGGTCTTACTGGATTACTATTGACAGTTTTGTTTGTAATGTGAATTTTTTTAAACTTTATTCATAAAATCCTGCTTCCAGATCAACAAGAAGGTGCTTAACTGTAACCTCATTATTTAATACAATAAATTAATTAATAATGACCTTTGTAGGTATTGTTGATCTTATCTGGTGTTATTGTGACATACTGAGTTGTGATAAAGAGTGTATAATTTAAGATTTATTAGATGAAGTGTAGATTTTTACTGTGAGAACTTTGATCTAATGTCATATATAATTTCATTCTTTTAGATATGTGATATGTGTTTGTGTAATGTAATCTGCATTTGCTGCTGTAGCCATTGTATATTTTTTTGCCTACAGTGACGTGTTCTGTGGGTCCCTGCTGTGTACTAATGTTGGGCCATTGCCCCGCATAGGAAGAATAAGGGGCGAGATCACACCTACATCCTTCAACCACCAGGGCCGACTGATTGAATGCAGGTAAGCGAAACTTGCACCCAGATTTGTCCAATGGACGTACTAAATGAATTAGTTGTATTTTACTCTGTTTTCTGCATGTTAGTGGTGGTCACGTGTTTTTAGATGATGAAACTGATTTGGGTTATGTGGAGGATGGGACGCCATGTGGGCCGTCCATGATGTGCCTTGATCGTAAGTGTCTGCCCATCCAGTTCCTCAATATGAGTGTCTGTCCTACTGGCCCCAACAGCCGCATCTGCTCAAACCATGGGGTGAGCAATTAAGAACGGTGGAGGATACTGTATAATGCTTTTTGCTTTACACAGTACCTATATACCTACACACAGTACAATAAGGACATAAAATAAAATGCATGCAGTCTGTATGATATTTATTTTTAAAAATCATTTCCCTACCTGTGATTGACAGGTTTGCAATAATGAAGCAACATGTACATGTGATGCGACATGGGCAGGGACTGACTGCAGCATCCCTGATCCTCCTAAAGAGCTTCCTTCCAGTGAAGATGATGAACCAAAGGGTTTGTCAATTTGTCATTTTACACACACACACACATACATACACACATACACATACACACACACGTAAGTTGATGGCTTATAAATATAGAGCACTATTGAAGCACTTGTAAAATAGCAGCAGCATGGTTAGTAATAATGCTCCCTCTCTCCCATGCACAGCAAATGTGGCCACTAACAGGCTGATAGGGTTCTAGCAGGGACTGTTCTGGCCCTGGGGCTTCTGTTTGGAGGAACTGGGTGGGGACTTGAGTAAGCATTTTTTCCATGGTGCTGCTGCCCTGTGTGTAAAAGTGCAGTGGTCCATCTATGACTGTGTCTGTGTGTAATGTGTATTGCGTGTTGTGGCTGTATTATGAAGGCTTTAAACCTGGTGATGTGTTTGACTGTTTTGAGTAAGCCTGTGTGGTATTCAATTCAGCTTTTATTTGTATGTCTCAAAGCTGCTTTACAGATACATATACATGGGGGAAATGATAGCTGTTTGTCCCTGGAGAGCAAGCCAGAGTATACACTGGCGACAGTGGCAAGGAAAAACTCCCTAAGGGAAATAGGAAGAAACCTTAAAAGGAACCACCAGGAACCAGTGTGGTATCCTGTGACTGATTTTAGGAATCTTTTTTTTTTAAAGGAATTCATTTTTTTGTATTTTCACCTACACTATTACATTTTGCTAGTGTTGTTTTTGGAGCATTGGTATGAGTAAACTCAAATTTCACTAGACACAAAAAGATAACTTACTTAGCTACTCCTTTTATACCAGCCGACGTAAGCTAGACTTTAATCAAAAATTTTAGGGATTAAATATGCTCTATTTTACATTGTGTGTAGGTTAATGGCAAATAAAAACAATCAAGCTGTTAGATCAGAAATATTGTGATATGTAGTAATCTATTTAAGGTGTCACACATAAACGAGTGCCCTTGTGGCATTGGTTATAGTTTGCTGGAATTTAAACTTGCAACAAGCAGACTTAACCAAGGTACCATCATTTCCCTTGTGACTTACCAGTGCTTTTTTTAAAGTGAGTAATTTAATTTACTAGCAAATTATGATGTATTCTTCTTAAAACATTTACAGTGACTCTAAAGGCTCAGTGGTTAAGGCTCTGGGTTCAGAGGGTTAAAGTCCAATAACTGCCAAGTTGCCATTGTTGGGCTTTAAACAAGACTCCAACACTCTCTGCTCCAGGGTGGTGTATCAGTACTGACCCTGCACCCTGTCCATAACTTATCCCAACAATCTGGGAAGTGCAAAGGATTTTATCCTGTCTATGTGAAAAAATAAAGGCCCATTTTTATTATTATTACTAGTTTTATTATTTTCTTTACCAATATAGTATTTTAGTGCTCACACATGCTTTTAAATAAGTAAGTAATATCACAGCATTAATAAAGGATTATTTGCATAGATAATTGAAAGTGTAAGACATACAAGAAAATATTTTTTTATTTTCACTATCAGTACAAATTGCAGTTTAGTGCTGATTGATGATCTTTATGGTTTGGCAGCAAACAAACGACAATGTTAATAAACAGGAGTTAAAATATTAGTCCCCATTTAAGACAAATAAAGTATATATATTTTCTCATGCTGCCAGGACCTAGTGCCACCAACCTGATCATTGGCTCCATCGCTGGAGCTATCCTGGTGGCAGCCATAGTCCTGGGAGGGACAGGCTGGGGCTTTAAGTAAGGACTGGCCTGCTTGTATTCCTCTTGAAGATTACAGCTTTTGTATGTCTCACACACTCCAGGAGTTTAGCTTCTGCTATAGACAACAAAACACCCTCTCAAACTCTCTCGGAACAATTTCCTTTATCAATTACTTCATCTAAATAGGTATTGGGAGAGGTAAACATGAAACTGTGGCAGAATCTTAAACAAACTGGATATGTGTGTTTAAGAGCCTAACATGCATGCTAAATGTAAGACTTCAAATAAGAGAGATATGCGATTCTCTTTTGGGGCAATGATCTTTAAACACAGGTTGAGGAATAAAATGAAAAAATGTTCCATTGAATCAACATTAACCTTGTGGCACCTGAAGATGTGTTGTCAAGATGGAACAACAAACCTCCACCAGTGTTGGATATGAAGTTTACTAAGCATTTTATTGTGCTTTTTAGCTAGACATGTTATTGAAATACTACTACAAGGACCTGACATGGCTGAGACCAGTTGTGTCACTACCTCCACCTCTTTCTTTTCATGAAAGTATATATCAGTAGCCTGAAAGTTATGGTATGCCTTCCTCAAGAATGACTTTTTTCATCTTCCTTATTAACAATTTTTGATCATTATTAAAGTACCTGTTCCATAAAAACTTGAAAATATTGTGATCTCTGAAGTAAGCACTACTTTTGTAAGAGGCTGTAACTGACTATGATGTCTATGGTTTACACTATGTAAGATAAGAGGTGTGGATCCAACTCATGTTTTTTTTGAGGATCTCCTTAGCCTTAATCTCTGTGCCAGTCCTCTCAGGTCCAGAGTTAATATGTATCCTAATATACTTTCTGTTTACTTTAGTTGACAGAAAGACTTGTACAAATTTTAATTTTAGTACTATGCATGCTTCGATAAAACCTGAAGTGCATGATTTATTTTGTGTGTGTACAGCAGGCCTTGATTCACGAACAAAATTTGTTTCTAGACTTTGTTCATGCTCCAAAATGTTTGTGACCTAAAGTCAATTTTTTTTCCAAGGTTTTAATGGGAATACAATTAATTTGTTCATGACCTCTACAGACATTAGAAATTATGTACTTTTATTTTACACAAAGGGCCGGCACGGTGGCATAGTGGTTTTAATTCCCGGGCAAGGAAATCTTTCTGTACGGAATTTGCATGTTCTTCACGCACTTGCGTGGGTTTCCTCTGGGTACTCTGCTTTCCTCCCACAGTCCAAAAAAATGTACAATTGTGTAAAAAAGTGTTGGCCCCTTCTTAATTTCCAATCTTTTTGCATGTTTGTCACATTTTAATGTTTCAGATCATCAAACAAATGTTAATATTAGTCAAAGAAAACACGAGTAAAAACAAAGCACAGTTTTTAAATGAAGTTTTTTATTAAGTAAGGAAAAAAAATCCAAAACTACATGGTCCTGTGTGAGAAAGTGTTTGCCCTCCTGTTTAAACATAACTGTGGTATATCACACCCGAGTTCAATTTCTCTAGCTACACTCAGGCCTGATTTGCAATCAAGAAATCACTTAAATATGACCTACCTGACAAAGTAAAGTAGATCATCAAAAGCTAGACACCATGCAGAGATCCAAAGAAATTCAGAAACAAATGAGAAAGAAAGTAAAATCTATCAGTCTGGTAAAGGGTATAAAGCCATTTCCACAGCTTTGGGACTCCAGCGAACCACAGTGAGAGCCATTATCCACAAATGGCAAAAACATGGAACAGTGTTGAACCTTTCTAGGAGTGACCGGCTGATCAAAATTACCACAAGAGTGCAGCGACGACTCATCCAAAAGGTCACAAAAGACCCCACAACAACATCCAAAGAATTGCAGGCCTTACTTGCCTCAGTTAAGGTCAATGTTCATGACTCCACCATAAGAAAGAGGTCTGCATGGCAGAGTTCCAAGACGAAAACCTCTGCTGAGCAAAAAGAACATCGTCTCAGTTTTACCAGAAAACATCTTGATTATCCCCAAGACTTTTGGGAAAATGTGTGTCGCATTACATTTGGTGTAAACGTAACACCGGGTTTCAGTAAAAGAACATTATACCAACAGTAAAATATAGTGGTGGTAGTGTGGCAGTCTGGGGCTGTTTTGCTGCTTCAGGAACTGGAAGACTCGCTGTGATAAATGGAACCATGAAGTTTGCTGTCTACCAAAAAAATCCTGAAAAACAAAATGAAGACTTTGGAGTGGCCTAGTCAAATTCCTGACCTGAATCCTATTGAGATGCTGTGGCATGACCATAAAAAGGCAGTTCATGCTCGAAAAACCCTCCAATGTGGCTGAAATACAACAATTCTGCAAAGATGAGTGGACCAAAATTCATCCACGGTGCTGTAACAGACTCATTGCAAGTTATCGCAAGCGCTTGATTGCAGTAGTTGCTGCTAAGGATGGCCCAACCAGTTATTGGGTTAGGGGGCAAACACTTTCTCACACAGGACCATGTACTTTTGGATTTCGTTTTCCCTTAATAATAAAAACCTTCATTTAAAATTGTGTTTTGTGTTTACTAATGTTATCTTTGACTTATATTTTGTTTAATGATCTGAAACATTAAACTGTGACATGCATGCAAAAAGATTGAAAATCAAGAAAGGGGCCAACACTTTTTCACCCCACTGTATTGTTGATTGGTGATTCTAAATTCCCCATAGGAGTGAGTATGGTTGTGTGTGTTGTTTTTTTCACATTTTGGCCATTGGACCGTGTTCGTGTTTCGAAAATGGGTTCGTGAATCAAAAGGCATTTTATAATTATTTTTGTTCATTATCAATTAGTTTGTGGATTAAGGGGTTCATGAATCAAGATCTCTTTCTCACAAAGAAACATGGATAAGAATTGAACAGTAGTTTTGTCATGTTAAACACTATTCAGTCTCTTATAATCACTGGATATCTAATGCAATATTTTTGTCTGTTTTTTTACTACCTGAATGGCAAGAAACGTCAAAAAGCGAAGGTATGACCCAAACGCATCTGCCATATAGTGGAGAACGGTGAACCTGGATGGACGGTGAGCCTCTAATGCTTCTTAAGTACTCTACAGCTGGACTACATTTTTTGCTGGTATTTTTGGCTTCAGTAATAAAGTAGAAAAATATTATATACAACAAACCGCATAATAGTGAGGTAGAACTTCAGCTTCTTAGCTTCACCCTATCCCACTTTTATCAGCTCATCACACCACAGAGCACCAGCTACACTGACACCCTGGCCAAAGGGCTGCATGGCCACCTATGCTTTTTTTACTTGCCTGTGAAAATGAGGTCTTTCACATTTATAAGAGTAAAATATGCTAATTATTCTGCTTGCTGACCTACATTGACTCTGGGGCAGATTGTAACTCACCACAAACTACAAACTCAGTGGTCTATTGAATCAAGTTTAATTCAGCTGCATATAGGCCTTAACATATTACACATATCACATAAAGGCATGGGCATGGAGTAGACTGGACTTTACTACTGCAAAAGCAGATAATGCATTAAGGTGCTGATCTATAAGATCATTTCTATGCTGACTGTTGCAGCAAAGTTTTTAATGCTTTTGATAGAGCATGCTACATCGTAGGCATAGTTTCATACAAGTTCATGCAGTTTTGCTCACTCATCATCAAAACTGAAACTGTAGTTTTAAATCTCCTCGGATTAGGATGTGTGTGTTAAATACAAGTATATATTAGGATAGGGTTTGCTGAAGAAATTATGCCTGATAAGCCAATAAGATAAGTCAATAAGATACAGCTTGATGAGTTTAATCTTAGCATTGATTAAAGCCATAGAAATATTTTCCGGTATTCGGGTATTTAGAAAAAAACTAATGTCCAGGCCTAGACAGGAAGAAGGCATGGGCAAATAAATCATTTTGGAAAAATGTTAAGTAACAAGGTAAAAACATGACTTTGAGTATAAAGTTAAAAAAATTTATTAGTCATACTTTTGGTTACGGTTTAGCAACCTTGATGAGTAGAGGTAGAAAATGACACTGCAAGACTTTTCATTTGACTTTGTGCTGCTGACGACAAAAAGACTAAAAACCTTCTAAACTTATCTCTTTTTCTCTCTCTGTTTTTAAAGCCTGTAAAGTAAAATTGCTTCGCTGCATGCATTTCCAATAGTAAAAAAATCCCCCAAACACTAAGAAATGTATGCTAAAGAAAGATGTGTGTGTGCATGTCAGCTACAGAACATTAAAATTTTATTTACTATGCAAAAAATATATATATTGCACAAACTCAGTTACTGGATATGATAAACTTCATGCAGTTAATAAACAAAATCAAGATTGCCAGTAAGGCTATAATTTCTTTCTTTTTTTCATCTATTAAAAAATATCAAAATGTTAAATGTATTATTGAACTTCATACTAAAGCAGAATGGTTGACTAATTTTTGACAATATTGAATGATTGTATTTTTTTTTACCGAAGTGATTGTATTGCGTCGGGTTTTAAATAAATCCAGTAATTATTTTCTTGTCTGATATTTCAGGTGGGGTTTTAAGATTCCACTTTTTTAAAATTGTAATGCTTTATTTTTCATTAATTACTGACTTGTCCTTCATTGTGAACAGAGGACTTACCATGTTTACTTACAGGTCATGTACAGTCGTTTGATCAAATAAAAAAGAACAATAAACTTACCTTTTTTAAGTAAACGCCTGGTTGTTTCTGTTATGTTTTTATTTATGCTTAGTTTTTCCTAAAAAATCCTTTGTGTGAAAGCATATTAATACTTAGACTGGTCTAAAAACAAATGGCTATGAAACCACTAAAAAGGTGTTCTTCTGTGATTAAATATAGTATTATTTTTTTTTTTTAACCCTGACAGATAATAATTGTATTGAAGTTTAGAAAGATCTTTAAAAATCTGTAGAATCTGAACTTTCCGTATGATCAGAATGTGTACTATAAAGTATGAAGGGTGTGGTTTGGAAGAATCTCCAAACCATACTGTGTAACAGAATGAAGGTTGTAATCAGGGAGTTTAGAAGTTGGGCACATGACACAAATCAGAAAGGCTTTACAGAGACCTACAGCAACAATAAAGGGGCTGTGGGTTGGTACAGTTGACAACTCTTCTACCCAATAAATAAAAAAATCCAAGTTAATCATTGCATATAGACTCAACCTGTGTCTAACTGAATTATAGACCAACAAAATCAATGTAAGACTGAATATAACTGAAAGAAAAAGTGACAGACTTGGTGGTGGGGCTTGAGCACAGCTCTTCCTGATGTTCCTTGGTGGTGCTTGAGGCCAGGTCTTCCTGTTCTCTCGATCAACGACTCAGCGGCGGCTTACCCATCTGAGCCACCGTGGCCCCTTGCCTGTGACCTTATCATTTGCTGCGAACTGCATGAATGAACATTTAGTGTTGTCGCCCATTCAAACATTTGTAAAAAAAATAGCTTTTACACGCGTGGCAATTCAACTTCTAATGCACCTTTTAGATGCCGTTGAGAAGCTTTCCCGTCCTTAGCCAGTAATTACGCAGCCATCATTCATTCATGTGGCATTTTGCTAAAAGCCTGAACGCGACACACACATGCGCGGTGTAAGGCAGAAGAGCGCAACGCCGGAGGGGGGCTTTCACTTCCTCCTGCTCGTAATTGCGCACTTACTACCTTCCTCTGCGGGACTCGGGCGGGGAATCCATCTCTTTGACGTGTTGTAGGTGTGAACTCTGAGTGTTCAGAGAAATAACTCATGCTAAACAACTACTACGTTAATTAAAACTCCTAATTATCAAAGATATTCTTAGTCTGTTTTTTTATGCGCGCGTTTTCATAAATTATATCATAAAACTCTCATTATATCATAAAACTCTCACATTACAGAACACAAAACTTTATATTTTCTTATTTTCAAACAAGAATTGTCAATATAAGTTTTTCTATAATTATACTTATAAAAATGTGTATACATGAGAAAATAGCCAATTATTATGAATATTTCCGTGCATTCTGTACTAGTATTAGGGGTTTTTTTGGGGGGGGTGCACTGTATTGTTGTTTGCAGAATGTCTTTAGTGTCTTTAGTCTTTCACACAGAACTAGGATCCTAAAATGTAGAATTTCTTGGGCAAAATACACTGTATAACTCTCTGTACACTTCCTAATAAAAACCTGTATATTGTATTTCAAAATCACACACTATAGTGACTGAGATAATCTTACAAAAATGATGTCATGCGACTATTAAATAATTACGTTTAATTACATATATATTTTTTTTATTCTATAAAACAATATTTGGAATGAACTGCACCGCACTTTGGTGCGCTTTGGCATCAGCATGTGGTAAGGGGTGCGCAGTCAGGGAATTTAATGCTGTGTCCACCCCCTTCATGAAGCTGAGGTGGTAAACAGATGTTCACAAACAAATCCTGTCAGTTAACGGTGACATCTCAAAGGTAAGCCAATCTTGTCTTTAGCATAGGTCCTTAAATAAGCAGTAATTTGCAAAAAAAACAACTTTATGACTACACATATTCAAAACAGGCCTATAGATAAAAAAATAAATGTGTACATTATGATTTGGATGTGTTTTAAATAAATGACAAGTGCATGCTGTTGATTTCCTAAATGTGTTAACCTTTATTACCAAATTAGTTCACTTACAAGTAACAGATCCAAGTTTTTTTTTTGTTTTGAATGTTTTATTCTGCTCAGAATACAAAAGTATCAAAGAAAAAAAAATATTTTCTTCTAGTCATAACTTTTTTCCTTGTTTTATGGCACCTTTGACTAACTTTTAAGAATCATCGTTAGTACTAGTTTTTAAGAATATTATCTGTTCCTTCCTAAGTTTCTATATTGCAAGTGGTAGCCCAGTGTTTAAGGTGTTGGACGAATGATGTGTTCAATTCCCAGTAACGCAAAACTGATTTTTGAGCAAGGCCTTTAACCCCCAACTGTTGAGTTACAAATAAGATGTAAGCCACTGTGGATAAAGGTGTCTGCCAAACTCTACCCAAACATAATCTATAATGTAAATTACTTTTGTAGATGATGGATGACGTAGTCCTGCGCGCGCGTCTGGTTCTGTTGCTGCTCGTGTTGGTGCACGCGCAGAATCAAATCTCGGGTCACGTGGACCCGTTAACGTTGAGCCGCGCTGACCCGCGCTGTTGGGAAAGCGCTTCTGTGGTGCTGCTGGAGATGCGCACGCCACGGATCGCGCACACCGTGCCTGATTTTTGGGATTTTATGGTGTTTCTAAAGGCCTCAGATAACCAAAACCACGGCGCTTTGTTTTGGGACCTGGCACAAGTCTTCTGGGATCTTTACGTGGACTGCATCCGGTCCCGAAGCCATGGACTCGGAAGGCGGCACATCATTCAAACAAAAAGGCGTCTACTCTCTTTGCAGACGGTAAGCATGAGTAGGAGAAAGAACAAGTAGAAGTTCTCTTAACTTAGTCAGTCCTTCATTCATTCATTTAATCATTCATTCATTTATCCATACTCTATATCCCCTAATTAGTCACACGGGTCTGCTGAATCCTTTCCTCGCTTTCCGAAGGGCAAAGGCAGGTAGGGGACACCCTGGGCAGGTCGCCAGTCCAGTCCAAGCACAAGGAGAACGTGCAAACTCCAAGTAAAGATATGTTTAGTTTAGTTTTCATTTTCCAAAGAGCGGAATCGGTTCCCCAAAAAGTTCAATAAAGTTTTCTGCGATTCTCCCTGCACTAAAATAAGTGCGCCCTATCAGACTACAAATAGAAAACGTTAGCTTCAGATACAGCCATGCAATAGGGACGAAATATTGTAGAGATCGTGATACTTAGATAACGTGAAAACGTTATTCTTATATTTTTCTACTAATAAGAAATATTCACTAATAATATATATCACTAATAATAAAGGAAAATTAGGTAAACGGTGCCATCATATGAAAGAATAGCACATTCCCATATCATTAAACAGATTAAAATGTAATAAACTCAAATTTCATAAAGCACTAAATTCATACTCATCATTTATTTATTTATTTATCTATTTATTGATGCTTATACCCAAATTGTCTGATGAGTGCTTATCGATTACTACAAAGGAAGCTTTAAATAGCTTACATTTCATTTACTGATTGACAAAATAAATGTGTAATAGCAGAAAGCAGGCATACAGCATCTGAATTTACAGTAACATCAACTGCTCATCTATCAATGGCTTTTATATTCTACCCACAAAAATGGGATCATTTTATATTTGATTATTTCTCTGTAATAGTGTGGCCCATACATCTCACAATATTACTGTAGGAAACACAGCAAGAAGTTCCAAACAATGAAAAATACCAAAAGGGAAGTGGGTTAGATCTGACCATCCCTTGCATTTATACTATTTTAGCTTACTGTATCTTCTAACTTGTAGAGTAAACTCATTATTACAAACAGTTTAAACAGATATGATTTACACAGTTTGTTGTGTTTCTACTTTTTTAATTAAAATATCTTATGTTGTTTAACATTTTTTTAGAAAGTGTTCACGGCGAAGAAACTAAGAGTACATTTAATAGTGTGATTGTCAGGTAAAAATCATAGTGGTAGGTGGCCACTTATTACTACAGGGGCAGCTGTAAATAGCGTTTAGTCTTTAATTTAATTTGATAATATGGGGATTTTGCCCACTGGTCATGGCTTATAATGTGTTCTTAACTGACTTATGAGTGAATAGCACAATGCCTTAAACTGACAAAACCAAAAAAAACAACAACCACAAATTAAAATAAAGGCTAATAATAATAAGAAGAACCTTATGTGCTTTTTACACCCAAGGTCTCTGTATGGACACACTAAGAACTTTATAGTATTCTATGTATACTAAATTTGTTCTCCCCGTGCTTCCCCGTGCAGGTACTCCGGTTTCCTCCTAAAGTCCAAAAACATGTACATTAGGTTGATTGGTGACTAAATTGCCCATAGGAGTCAGTGTGTCTGTTCATCCATGTGTGGTCTTCCTCAGCCAAGATATTGTCTACAATTTTTAGTTGCTACTTTGGAAAAAGGGAACGAAAAAATAAAGCTACAATTTATACATAGTAAACACCACTGAATATATCTGTGTAAAAGGATTACCTGCAAATGCAACTATAGCTTTAAATAAAACTTTATGAAATACCAAACTACAAACTACTAACACACCTGTGTCATTTTCAGACACAAACAAAATACTTCATGATGTTATCATTTGTTTTGTCTTTTTTTCCCCTAGAGTCTTCTGTGCAAGAGCCACAGAACCATTTTTCAAAGTTAAACACGTTTACAAGTGCCAGGTATCAATTCAGGAGCAGCAGAATGGATTACGCCTGTGCAAAGATGTTTACATACTGTAACATTTGTTTCTGTATAATAAAATAATCTGCAGCACAACTTCAGCATAAGATTTGTTTTTTTTTTAATTTAGTAAATGTTATATTTACTAATTGACAAAATAAATCTGTTAGCCAATTAGCCAATAAAAGCATGCAGGCATACAGCATCCGAATTTACAGTAACATCTGCTGATATATAAATGGCTTAATAATTTTCATAGTTCGTCTGTAACTGTAATGACGATAAATGAGTAGAATCCATTGTGCAGAGTGAAACTTTATTAACAGATAAACCATTGACGAGATAATAGACACAAACACTTAGTAAGCAGGACCGCAAACAATACTTTGCAGTAAGCTTTGCATTATGCTAAGCTTAAATACACCATACATGACCTATGACCAGGAGAAGAACAA
>JAOTQW010000038.1:7339280-7351567 GCA_026260075.1 Sisor rabdophorus | reverse complement strand
TGTTTTTGGACTGTGGGAGGAAATCGGAGTACCCAGAGGAAACCCACGCAAGCGCGGGATACGATACTTCACAACACGAAGGACCCAGTGCTAACCACTGCGCCACCGCGCCGCCCAGTGTGATTTATAAATCTCCCAATATTGGATCTGGCCATCCCCTGCATCTATACTATTATAGCTTATAGTATCTGTAAATGTTACCATAAACCTACTGTAAGCATAAATAACAGAACATTAAACAATTACAATGTGATACTGTAGTGTTTCATCTTTGAACTTCACCTAACATTTACTTATGTGATTACATTTTTCTATATGAATTTGAAGCTTATCTATTTTCTGTATCACTTATACAGAACCTATTAATGAGATATGGCCCAACTCATTAAAGGACACACACATACACACACAAACAGCCCTATTAAATCTGGAACCCCTAGAATATTGACTTCTGGGGGCCCTCAAAAAAGGCATGGTCCCGTAATATTGTCCAGATCATTCATTCATTAATTTATTCATCTTCTATACCCGCTTATTTCCGAATTCAAGGTCACAGGGTCCTTACATAGGGCACGCACATAGCAAGAGGCAGGGGTACACCCTGGAAAGGTCGCCGGTCCATCACAGGGCCCCCCCCACACACACACTGACTCAGAGTTACAGAATAAGCAGATATAGAATATAAATTGATGAATG
The DNA here is from genome assembly GCA_026260075.1 of Sisor rabdophorus. NCBI lineage: Eukaryota > Metazoa > Chordata > Actinopteri > Siluriformes > Sisoridae > Sisor > Sisor rabdophorus. The sequence continues at coordinate 7,350,871 of JAOTQW010000038.1, read as the reverse complement.
AGTAAATGAATGAGTAAAAGAACGAAAGGATGAAAGAAAGTTTAAATATGACTAGTGTAAAAATCCCTGCCGGTGTAATCAAAGAAAATCTTTGTTGCATCAGTAAATTTCTGGTTATAAAATAGTAAATAGAGTAGTGAAAAAACAGGTTGTGTACATTAAAGTTGTTATCGATAACAATAGTTAAAACAAGCGCCATTTTCTGCCCTATTTCCGCAACTGCGCCTCTCCTCCCCCCGCTCTCCCCCTCCCCCCTCGGACGCGTACTAACTACTTTCAGTATTACAAGATTCCGTAACTCCGACAGCTAAAGTTAAAACATTAAAATACACCAAGTTCCGTGTTTCTGATTAATCTGGTCTGAAGTCATTTTCCTGTATGGAGGACCAGGTAAGGGTTGATTAATTAAATAAATAAATTCTTACGCCGTTCGTTCGTTGAGACGCATTCAGCCGATTTTCTTTAAAGAAATATAAGTCGGATCAGTGCATTAATGTGAATAATCAGTGCATTAATGTCTCCATATGAGCAGACAGATCGGATTTTCACCTGTAAACGTCGTTGGAAGCGAGAGTGGCGCATAGCTCTAACTCAGGCTGACCCACACCTGTGCATTCAAATATGTTTTGTTTGTATACAAATTATATATTTCTCACCGCATAAAAATAGCTTTGTTTGACAGACTTTTACATATGGTGTAAAAGCAAAATGATGATTAATCATTTCGTCCTTATTTATTGTTTCCATTGATCATCACGCTGTTTTTACCTAGAAATACATGCTGACTATCAATAGGAAATACATTGCAAGAAGGCATAAATTTTCTGAAAATAATTTCCAATTTTTTTCAAAATTAAAATAATAGTAAGACGATAATAGTAAACCATTTGTGTCATGTGCACTTTTACAAAAATGTAACTTCTTTTGGAGTTTATTATTTTGTGTATTGTAGCTTTTTTGCCCTTCTGGGGGATAAAAAGCTTAATGTGAAAAATGTTTAATGTGGTTTAATGCATTAAAACAGTCTTTGTATAACACCAAACATATTTAAGTTATTATTAATAAACTATACTATGTGCAGACAACCACATGCGTTTAGAATAAGAACCCAACACATTTTGGAAAAATACTCAATGTGTAATCGCGTCATATGCTTGTTTGTCCATTCGTTCATTTATCTTCTATATATTTTTTAGAAATATAATATCAATAATGTGGGGGAAGGGGTGGCCTAGTGTTTAAAGTGTTGGAATGATACTAAAAAGACGATTCCCAGCACCACCAAGCCACCACCGTGGGCTCCTGAGCAGGCCCTAACCCCCAATTGCTCAATTGTTAGTGGCTCTAGATAAGGGCGTCTGCCAAATGCTGTAAATGTATTAATGGGTTCAGCTATTTTGGTGTTTTAAAAACACTGCTTTAATGCTATGTTAAGTGTTAACGTTGAGCGTTTTAGAATGTCCACCAATCTACAAACATTAAGGCTGGTATTGGTAAAAAATGCAGGCTAAAACACAGTGAAACACACCAAGACAGCCTTGTTATGTCTTGTCTTATTTCTTATGATCAGGTATTGGACTTTCAGGAGCTTCTGGTGCAGGTTCAGGACAAGTTGAGCCAGAATGAGGTGCTGAAGCTTGTGTTTCTCTGCTCTGAAATACTGGAGAAGGATCTCAGTAGTGTGGTCACAGTCAGAGAGCTGTTTTTCATGCTGCAGAATCATGACTTGCTACACCCTAATGATTCATCTCTGCTTGTTGAGCTTCTCGGTATTATTAAATGTAATAAACTTATCCGGGACCTGCAATTAAATCCACAGATCTCCAGCAGCCGTATCTCCCCCTATAGGTCAGTGCAGCACTTGATTTGGTACTTTCTTGTTAAATAATGCACATACTGCTCTCTACTTCTCTGCATTTATAGATGCAGTTTAGAGGTTCAGAATTGATAATTTTGAACAAAGCTGGACAAAGTAAGGCCATTAAGTATTAAATTGACTGTGTGGTAACACTTTGGATTTTCATTTATTCATTTATTTATTTTTTATACCCTAAATCGGGCTCACAGGGTCCGCTGGTGCAAATCCAAGCACACATAGGGTGAGAGGCAAGGTTACACCCTAGACAGTTCACCAGTCCATCGCAGGGCCAAACATAGACAATCCACCACATGCACTCACATTCATTCCTATGGACAATTTAGAATCACAAATCAACCTAATGTACATGTTTTTGGACTGTGCGAGGAAACCGAAGTATGCAGAGTAAACCCACGCAAGCGCACAGAGGATAGAGGTCAAGCAAGAAGAAAACATGCAGACTCTGCACAGAAAGACACCTTGACCTTAAACCTGGGACCTTCTTGCTTCTAGGCTGAACTGCTTACCACTAAGCCACCGCACTAGTGGTTTAGTGGTTAGCACGGTCACCTCACAGCAGAGGGGTCCTGAGTTCGATTCCTGGAAATTACACATGTTCTCCCTGCACTTAATTGGGTTTACTTCGGGTACTCCAGTTTCCTCCCACAATCCAAAAACAAATTTTTAAATTGCCTATAAAAGTGTGGGTGGCCTGTCCAGAGTGTACCTCTGCCTCTCACCCCATGTGCTCTGGAATAGGCTACAGCAGACCCCTGTGACCCAGAGTTAGGGGAATGGATGGGTATAGAAGATGAATGAATGAATGAATGAATGAATAAATAAACTAATGTGAAGAAACATATTCTTCCATTTTGCTCAGAGCTGCAGAAACAGACTGGATAAAATGTAAACACGTAAACATGTATTTACAAAGCAGTAGAATTAGAAAAAAGTGTTGATTAAGAATCATTTTGTAATTAAATTGTGACTCCCAGAATCAGATCATATAGTACCTAAAGTTTTTCACCTCTGCTGGTTAATAAAGGGATTCATGTCAAAAAAAGTTATTTTTATATTTAATTGTTATTTATCTATAGCTTTTATATAGATTTTTCTGATATGTTTTCCTTTTAAAATGTAGGCGGATGTTATTTACACTCTCAGAGAACATCTCAAATGATGAACTAGGTAATTTTAAATTCATGCTATACGATAGTTTACCCCGCAGGAAGCTGCAGCAAGATGTGGTAAGTGTGCCAATGGTAACACACATAAAACACATATTCTACTTTTATTATAGTGTTTTATAGTTTATGGTATAACCGTGTATAATTGTGTAGACTTTGCATGTTCTTCCTGCGCTTGTGTGTCTTTGCTCTGGGTACTCCGGTTTCCTCCCACAGTCTAAAAACATGTTTATTGGGTTGATTGGTGATTTTAAATTACTCATAGGAGTGAGTGTGAGAGAGTGTGGTTGCTTGTCTCTGTGGGGCCCTGCGATGGACTGATCGCCTGTCCAGGGGGTACCTCTGCCTTTCACCCTATGTCTGCTGGGATAGGCTTCAGAAGACCCCCCTGTGACCCAGAATTAGTGAATACATGGGTATAGATAAAAGAAGATAAATGTATTAATACATTTTATATAGTAATATTGACAAAATATCACGTTTACAGACAATACTGCAGTTGTTTCTGGAAATGGAGAAGGTAGGCTACCTTGCCGCGGATAACCTTAGCAGTATAGAAAGAATCGTTGGGAAAGTATGCCCTTATTTAAAGAATACAATCCAATTGTATCAACAGGAGGAAGGTAAGTTACACAATTGCACAATATTGTATGCATTTTACATTAAAGTGTTGAAATTACATTATTATTGTGTGTTGTTGACCTGTTCAGGGTCCCCTGCCTCTTGCCTTATGTGCGCTGGAATAGGCTCCAGCAGACCCCTGTAAACCAGAGTTAGAAAATAAGCGGGTATAGAAGATGAATAAAAAAAGGCACATTGAATAGTCTAATAACAATGTGCTTGTTAAGAATTTAATGTGGTCATATCAAACAATTACATTTTAAAGATTTACAGAGGGGTGAAATGGGGGCGATAAAGATTATGGGGAGAGAGTAAGGTGGGACTGAAAAGGACCTGAGCCGGGTCCATGTCTGTGACCACAACACCATGGCACCAGTCATCCTTTCATTTAATTTTATTGAGTACTATTTTCTAATAAAAGCTCAACTGGCTTAATAGCAGGCCTGGGCTTTAGGGAACCCTCTAAATAACAGAATATAATGGCGACCGTGCTAACAACTACACCACTGCGTCGCTCGCAGAACATCTCATCTACCTGAAAAGTCTAAAACCTACTTTTGTGGTTATTTATTTCATAAGTGCTACTGTTCCCACAGAAGTAAAAATCAGAGACAAGCCTGACTTAGAGGATACCTCAGTAACTACAATACCAGTTCAGGTAGAATCTATCATTATTCTCACCTTAAACTTTGTAGTAGATCATATTTAAACATGTTGGTAATCTGTAATTGTTTGTTATATTATTCTAAAATGTCTATTCTCAACAATGACTGTAGTTTGACATGTTTATAATTGTATCTTTATTTACAATATTCAACACCATTAGCCAGAGGAAAGGGTATTTGCTACATATCAACAAGGTAAAAATCTGCATTAACGTACATAATATTGTATTATGTTGCTGGGATTGATCTGATATTAATTCTAACCTTTGTTACAGATTTGGTGTCTCTTGAAGTGCTGCCCTCCTCGCATTTTAGTCAGCCATCATCCACAGAGGTTGATTAACCTCGCTTTCTATTTGGAGAAAGGAAGCTTGGAACTTACCTCTTCGATACTGTTAACAAGTTTTATATTTGCTTTATTTTACAGAATAATTCCCTACCCACAAATGTTTCAGGTAAGAAGCGAACACGTTGAATAAACCAGTTTTATACGGTTTTCTGCATTGCACATATTGGGGTCAGGAATTTACCGCACTATATATAAAATGTTGATTTGTTTGTATTTTTGTCTATTATTCGATATATAAGCTAGCTGTTTGAGTTTACCTTGTTGATTCACAGCTGAGTCACAGCTTGATTGCATGACTATTTCCGAAAACCTAACTCGAGTTGATGAGAACCTGAGATTTCCTGAACAGAATCAGAAAAAGCTACAGGTAAATTACTCAAACTTTTTCTATTAGAAATGTATAAAGTGTGTGTATTCTTTAATAAAATGTTTTTGTGCTGTGAAAGCTGGAGAAATATTGCATGAGTGGAGACAAGAGAGGATTTGCCTTGATCATCAACAACCATGACTTCTCAAGTACTTTACAATTGAAAAACAGACCAGGAACAGAAATAGATGAGAGTAAGCACAAAAATTACGATAAACTTAGAAAATCTAACATTTTTTAAGGATGTTTTTAGACATATTTTACTATTGTATAGCTTTAGAATATCGTATTCTGTTTTGAGCTCATTTTGTAGATTTAGCGCTATAAATTAGCAAAATAATTAGCCATAAAGAAAAGTCAATTAACAACTTAAAAATGGTAGGCTTTAATGGATGAAAAACATCTCATACAATTAATTAGTCAATTGAGTATTTGTGTATTTGTATTTGTTTTTCTGCAGAGACTTTAGTTTCTGTGTTTCGCTGGTTGGGCTTTGAAACTATAGTAAGGCAGAACTGCAGTAAGAAGGGCATGCTGGGAGCTTTGGATGAGCTGTCCAAGCAAGATCACACTGAGGCTGATTGCGTAGTGTGCTGTGTTCTGACTCATGGCTTTGAGGGTGGTCTGTATGGGGTAGACGGGAAAAAAGTTTTGATAACGGAGCTCCTGAAGCTGTTGGATGGCTTTCATTGTCGTTCCCTTTTACAAAAACCCAAACTCTTCTTTATCCAGGCCTGTCAGGGCCAACGGGAGCAGCAGGGCGTTACCATTCAGTCGGATGGTACCAACAACACTGAGATGGGCCTATTCAGTGATGCTGAAGGGCTCGGAGAAGCCGTACCTTTAGCGGCTGACTACCTTGTAGCCATGTCAACAGTTCCAGGCTATGTGTCATTCAGAGAGAATTGTAGAGGAACCTGGTTTATACAGACACTGTGTGAAAAACTGCAAGCGCTTGTGCCAAGGTCAGCATGCACACATCACGTTATGTTTATATCGATTACTTATGGAACTAAGCCAACGACACCAGAGCTCTCTAAAATCAGCATGTCATAAAACAGGGCATTCTCATAACCTATTTATTTACTAACAAATACAGATAATTTATTCATTCGTTCATCTTCTATATTCGTTTATTCCCTAATTTGGGGTCAAAAGGGTCTGATGGAGCCTATCGCAGTGACATAGAGAGACTAGGAGACACCCCGGTCAGCTTGCAAGTCTATTGCAGGGACACATATAGACGAACACACACTCACACGCTCTTGTATGGGCAATTTAGAATTACCAATAAAACTAATGTATATGTATATGGGTTATAGGAGGAAACCGGAGTACCTGGAAGAAACCCACACAAACGCAGGAACATGAAAATTCTGCAAGGAAAGACTCCTTGCCTGGAAATCAAACCCAGAGCCTTCTTGCTGTGAGGCGACTGAGCTAACCACTATGCCACTGTGATGCCCTACAGATACAGTGGGGCAACAAAGGATTTAGTCAGCCACCAATTGTGCAAGTTCCCCCACTTAAAAAGATGAGAGAGGCTTGTAATTTTCTTGAGAATTCTCTCAACTATGAGAAACAAACTAGCAAAAAAACCCCCCAGAAAATCACATTTTCAAAGAATTTATTTGCAAATTATGGTGAAAAATACGTATTGGTCAATAAAATAAGTTTACATGTACAGCATTTGGTAGACACCCTTATCCAGAGCAATGTACAAATAAGCAATTGGGGGTTAAGGGCCTTGCTCACCAGTCCATGGTGTTGTCCTGGTGGTGGTGCAAATCGAACCTCTGTCTTATTGGTATCAGTCCAACACTTTAACCACTAGGCCACCCCTCCTCAAGTCTCAATACTTTGTTCTATACCTTTGTTGTCAATGTCAAAGATAAAACATTTTCTGTAAGTCTTCACAAGGTTTTCACACACTGTTGCTGGCATTTTGGCCTATTTCTCAGTGCAGATCTTCTCTAGAGTAGTGATGTTTTGGAGCTGTCACTGGGCAACACAGACTTTCAACTTCCTTCAAAGACTTTCTATTGGGTTGAGATCTGGAGATTGGCTAGGAAAAACTCTAGTTTTGATCACATTTAGGCATTTACCCTGCGATGTTGTTTGGCTTAATAGAAATGTTAATGTATTGTTAGTTAAAATGTTTTGATTTCAGCCTAAAATTTAGAAAATATATGTAGCCAGTGGCGCTTGTAAAATTTCTTAAAATTACTTTCATGTATATTCATGCCTTTGATATTATGGCTAAGTAAACCAATAGTTGTGAAACATTTACATACATTTCCGTAGGGTAGAACAACAATAAAGAACACTTAGTCATATAGAGCAATAAGGGTCTTTCTATGTGGAGTTTGCATGTTCTCTCTCTGCTTTCGTAGGTTTACTCTGGGTGCTCCAGTTTTTTTTCCCACAGTCCAAAAACATTTACGCTAGGTTGAGTGGTGATTCCAAATTTCCCATAAGTATAGGTGAATGAGTGAGTAAGTACTTGATTGTGTGTGTATGTGTGTTTAGCCATGTGAAGGACTGACGACCTACCCAGGGTGTACCCTTCCTGCCACAGAAAGATAGGATAGGCTCCAGCAGACCCCTGTGACCCCAAATTAGGGAATAAATGGAACTAGAAGGTGAATTTAATAAATGAGTATATAGTACATATATTTACATATATATTCTGTTGTGTTTAATTTTCTCTATGTAGTGGTATTGAGCTGCTGTCTATTCTGACTGAAGTAAACAAAGATGTGAGCAAGAAGGCTGACACACACGGAACCAGAAAGCAGATGCCGCAGCCCCAATTTACACTGACGAAAAGAGTAGTGTTCCCAATACCAGGCACTCCTTATACCAAAGATCTCTCTTAATGATTGTTTAGCTGAGATTTTATCTAAATAATTTTGCATGTGTGTGGTGGTGGTAAATGAATTTTAATGTTCTACTCAAAACTCTGAAAATGATAAGAAAAATGTACAATTTGCATTAGATTTTATTTTGTTTTTTTTAAAGTAATAAAAGTGCTAGATAGCAGAAATAAAAGCAACATGTGTCATACTCAAATACATTTAGTTTACATTTCTATAGTAAGGTCACTACTTCATCTATTGGTCAGCTGTTAAGCCAGTATAAACTATGGGTAAAATAACCAAAGTAAAGTTTGAGAATTGATTGGATCCTTATTAAATGTTTAGTTTCCAGTATCTCCCTAAATCCAGTCCAACCAAACACTTTCCAAGCAGAGATTGTCCAAAAATCCGATACCCAATGCACACTTTGCTGAGATCTCTTTGTCTAGCACAAAGTCTAACCATCACTTGGTCTTCTTTAAAAGAGTTTATATCATGTATAGGATTGGATGTATGCCAAATTCATTTATTAATTTTATGTTTACACTTAATTATAAGATTTTTTTCATTTACTATAATGTAAACACTATAATGTAAATTCTCAGGGTAAACTCGGGGTACTGTTAAAAGAAGGTTTCCCTGTTCATTTTTATAAGTATATAATCTATTATAAAACTAAGAGAAAATAATTTATAGCTTCCTATTTCTTTCTCTTTTTATCAACACAGCATGGTGACATAGCTATAATGTTGGAAAAATATATTATTTGAGCATAAAACCACCACCAGTGTGTTTCAAATAAAATGTGTTAAATTAATTTTTCATTATAAGATTTGGCATTGAGGATATAATCATCCGGTCATTGACCATCTTAACCGTTTGGGGTGGTTAACATAAAATCTAGATTGTCTTTATTGTTTTATATTAGATTTGTAGCTTTATTTGTTGTTTTGCCACATATCAACAGCCAATCAAGTCTGAAGTGTACCTTAGTCCAATTGTGTTAAAACTTGGCACTTGATCCTTTTGTCCTTCTGGTTAACACTGCATGTGGCTGGGAGAATGAGATGGTATCTGGGAGGCAAAAAAAGCCATTATCCAATTTAGCTTGATTAAAAAAAAAAATCAGAAATAAGGCCTAATGACATATGTACATCTAACCAAGCTGTTAGGCTCCTCCTGACTCCCGATGTAGAGTTGCCTTTAGCAAGCTGATACTTCAAGCCCTGAAAAACACATTTCATTCCCGTGTCTTATTTATTTATTCAATCATCTTCTATACCCACTTATTCCCTAACTGTGTCACGGGGTCTGCTGGAGCCTATCCCAGCACACGATAGACAATGGTACCCCTTGGACAGGTCACCAGTCAACCGTAGGACCACACATAGACTAACAACTACACACACTCACATTCACTTCTATAGGTCATTTAGAGTCACCAATCAACCCAATCTTGGAAACCAGATTACCTGGAGGAAACCCACGCAAGCGTGGGGAGAACATAACAAAAACTTAGCACAGAAAGACCCAATGCCTGGAATTCGAACCCAGGACTTTCTTGTTGTGAGGCAACCGTGCTAACCACTACACTACTGCGCCACCTCATGTGTATTATTATTTACATAATTTACTGTGTGTGGAGTTTGCATGTTCTTCCCGCGTCTGGGTCTTCTCTGGATACTTCGGTATCCTTGCACAGTTCAAAAACATGTGCATTCTGTTGATTGATGATTCTAAATTGCCCATAGGAGTGTGTGAGTGCCTGTGGTTGTGTGTGTGGCGCTGCGATGGACTGGCAACCCGTCGAGGCTGTACCCCTACCTCTGGGATAGGCTCCAGCCCTGTGACCACGAGTTTGCGAATAAGTGGGTATAGAAAAAGAATGAATAAATGAAACACGACTTTTAAACAGCTCATTGATTTACTACTTATGTCATAAACACACTATGACACCTCACCATTTTATCTTCTTTATCTACTGGTGTACAGCAATATTATTTGAAACAAATCAAAGTATGGCTGCCTGCATATTTATATAAATTTATATACATGTGAATAATACTAACCTCAACCTCGACTCGGAGTTCTGCAGTCTCTGCTTGAAAGCTTTTTCTTGCTCTCTCTCTCTCTTTCTCACTCTGTTTGAGCTCCTCCTTTACTAAAAAACAACCACACTTTAATGACTGTAGCTCACACCCTTCCCAAACACCATATATTACTTCAGCCAGTCAATATTTAATGTAAGATTAAAGTTCACAATTGTCATAAGATACCTGTGGTTATTTTTTGTTAGGAAAAAGACTTACACCACAAAAGTTGCTTCTTTAGGCATCTTTCTCGCTCCTCTTCCCTCTTTTCACTTTCCTATTAGACACACACACACATAAAGCTGGTTAGCAAGCTTAGGTGTTTTTAGCTTAGAATTTAGACAGAAATAAAGCTCCTACCCTGTAAGGTCTGAAGGAGCATTTAAGGAATTCATAGTCTTTTTTAAGCAGTGCTATAAGAGTAAAGAAAGAAACAACCATACGAATTTGATTACAATTGTTATATTTATTAATTAAGTTTACACAGAAAAATTGAACAAAAAGATACAGCGACATACTTTTTCTAGTCTACATTATAAAACTTATTTTGTGGGCTGACCATCAATACATTTTAGCCCTCTGTCAATATACCATATCTCTCTTCAGCCCTTTTCCTCTCATTCTCTAGAGCCCTGGTGTGAGACGTCACCAGTTTACTCAACTCGCACTGGTGCTCTCGCATCAGTTGCCTGGGAAAGAGAGAGAGGTAATCAAATTTTAACTCTTGTATCTTTAAATCCTGAAAGATAAAAGGGTTCTTACTGTAAGAAAACATTTAAGCAAAAGAAGAAATTTTAAAAAAGAGAAAAATTTATACAAAAACTAACTCCATCTCTAGCTGATGGTGATGTCTGCATTTTTCAGCTTTCTGCTCAGCTTCATCCAACAACTGGAGAGACAAACACTAATTTCACTTTTTGCTTGAGTATTTATTTATATCTCTAAGTCATTATTTGTTTACTTACTAGTGTTTACAGCAATGAAGTGATGCATGTGTGTATGTGAATGTGTGTTTTGTGTATATGTACATTTACAGTTACATATACATTTGTTATATTCAATACATACATGAATATACTGAGATCACTAGGTTACATATCATGAGGTATATAATCTACGTGTATATGTTTTTCTAGTTATTAACTAAATTTGCTTGATGGGGAAATGGTAGCAGGTGTTGGACTACCAACTAAGATCTGGGTTGATTTCCAGCACCACTAAGCTACCACTGCGGTACCCCTGAGTCAGTCTCTTAATCTTTAATTGCTTAGTTGTATAACAGGGGATAATTTAATAAAAACTAAAAATAGTGCGCTAGATGGCGTGCTAAATGATAGGATTGGATATTTTTTCCAAATGATTGGAAAACGGATATAAATAAAAGAGAGCAGAAGGAGAAGGAGAGTGTGTCTGACCGCACGGTGGCGCTTTTGGTAAGATCTGCGTTCATCCTGAAGCATCGCAGTCAACTTGCCTATTTGTTCCTGCAGATCCAGTAGAACCTCCTGCCTGCAATGCATGCACACACACACACACACACTCTCTCTCTTTCTCTATAGGTGTAATGTTTTTTATACTGTACAATCTGTATTTTCC
>JAOTQW010000038.1:7286322-7304172 GCA_026260075.1 Sisor rabdophorus | reverse complement strand
AATAAACAGAAGACATGTGCATGAGGCATGTCACAACTGCTGCTCTTATTGCATCAAAGGCTGCGCATTACTTTATATTCCATTCACAGAGCAAGAATTTCTTGATTAGCAGTTCAAATATGTTACCTTTTTTTCAATGGTACAGGCTGAAATACTAATCTCACAATTATTAATGAAATTAATAACATTAGTAATTAATAACAATTAATACCCATATGAAATTGTGCCCTTAAGCTACTGTGAGGGAAAAAAATTACATTTATGAAACACAAATTTGTTTCCTAATTATAGGCAGAACATAGATTCCTCAACAACAGACCAAACATTAACATGTTAGAGAGCCTGAGCATCATGAAAAGCCATATAAATGACAGCAATCAAAAAATCACTGACCCTAAAGCTAAACATAAAAAAATATGTTTTACTGCGACCGTTAGCATTTTCTTTTCTCTGACTTTGAAGGATTTCCTTTCTGACTGTAGCCTTCCCTTCTACCAGGAAGTTAGGAACTCAGCAACCTGCTGTACTAGCAGCCTAATATAACGATAAATTCTCATTACAGTTTTTAGACAAACAGCTTACTTTAAATTTTCAGACTCACTAAATTAATTAGATGATATATATTGTCTGTGCATACTGAGTATTTTTTCTAATACTTTTATCCAGAATCTATATATTTTGCAAATTAAGACTGCAAGGCCATAGCAGAGAATGACTATTACTTTTATAGCATACACAGTGCAGTGGTGCCCCAAATGGATAAGGAGTTGTTGATCAGGAAACTAAAAGAGACCTGGGTTTAAACCCCACCACCGCCATGGAAGACCAGAAAGACCTGGACTAAAGCCCCACTAACCACTGCCAAGGTTGACTTGTCACTTAACCACTGTTAGGTCTTTGAGCAAGACCCTTAACCCTTCCTGCTTCAGGGGTGCTGTACCATAGCTGACCCTGCACTCTGACCCCATCCTTCCAAGGTGGAATATACGAAGAAAAACATCTCACTACATTTTATACGGGGTATAATTATGTAGGTGACAAATAAAATTGGACGTTTACATTAGTGAGCCCTTGTACAGTGTAAATTATAGCTTTGTCATCTTAAAAAATTCCATCAAGAGCAATGCTTACTATACCCTCAGCATTAATCAGACTAACTCTGATCAGACTATTTTATTGGAAAATGCTCTTTCTCGCTGAATTACAAAGAGTTAAATACTTTATCAGCATCTCTTTCAAGCTCATAAAAGCATTCTTTCATCATACAAATGAGGTTCAGGGTTGCACAGACAAAGGCAAGGGCATAAGCAGAACACTGGCAGGTCCCATACTAACATTTAACCACTTCTCTCATGCATTTTTCAAATATTTAAGAAAGGTCAAACATTCCACACTGGTTTCCAGCTCAGGTTAGTCTAATCTTGGCATGACGTATACACAAACAGAACAAGTGACCTCAGGAGCCTTAAATAATTTAGTGTCTTTGTAAAAACAAGACATCAGATAATGTCTTGATTTTAATCAGCTGTGACTAAACGGTATCATGTAGCTGCAGTTTTAGCTGCTGTACAGCATATTTTAATGAAAGGCTCTATTAATATCTAATTTAATGAAAGGCTCTTTAAATTTTGGTGCTGAGCTTTAGTGCAAAGACCACATCGGTCACGTAAGTTCAGGTCTGCCTGAAAGTTCTTTTAAGAAAAATCTCAGGGGTTGTTCACATATCACGCCTAAAAACATGAATAGCGCTCATTATTTTTTTCTGCTGAGTTTTTAAGTTGATTTGTTTGGTACATGACTTCGCAATGCACTTGAGACAAGTCACACTGCAAGCCTATAATAATCTCCAAAAGTGTAAAAACATCAATTAAATTAAATTGAAGTGAGACTAATACTGAATCTAATATACAATGTAAAAGTTAGGTGTCCTTATACTTTTTACCACTCAGTGTATATACAGTCCATACCAGCCATTATGCATCCAAATGCAAAAATGCAAATAAAACACAAATTTTAGTTCAGGGATGCACCATGGAAAGGGTTATCCCAGGCTCGCAAACACATGCAAAACACGATGTCAGCAGGTAAACATTCTTTTAAACAATGGTCTAAGGAATAAAAGAGTTTGTGTGGATGAGTTTAGAGACCTGCGTCTGCTGGTGACTGGTAGCTATCGTATGCTAGTTTCTCTCCCTCTTAATGTGTGTGGATATAGATGAACAACCACACACACTCACACTTACTCCTATGGGCAATTTAGAATCACCAATCTATCAATCAATCAACCAACCTAATGTACATGTTTTTAGACTGTGGGAGGTAAACAGAGTATCCTGTCTAAGGAGAACATGCAAACTCCGCACAGAAAGAACACTTGCCTGGAAATCTACACTGGGACCTTCTTGCTGTGAGGCAACTATGCTAACCACCTTGCAGATGCGCTGCCCCATATTGTATTTGCATATAATTTTTTAAATATTATATATATATATATATATATATATGCAGCATTGGACCACATTATTGAATATTTTAATGCACAAATGTATCTAAAAACTTTAGTCATCAGCTGTGTTGTGGGTGTATTGTTGAAGTAAACATTACCAAATGAGTGATGCCTTGTAAAAAGTAAAAGCGTGTAATTATGGCTGTGTTTCGCATTTGTCCACTTTTATTGCCAATAATGTGTCATGCAGCAGCTACATAATCAAGTGCATGCAATGATCCAACAATGGCTTGATTATATAACGAACTTATCTGACTAATATGATTACTATTTCAATTCTAAGAAAAGATAAAAGATATACATTGATAAATCCAGCAGTTTTGAATTTATCTTTAAGGTTTGCACATTTTATTTTATGTGGATGCATTTCCTTTGAAATTATTAGCTATTGTTGCATATTTACAAGATGCAGCTTTACTGATCAGAACAAGGGTCTGTGGTCACAGCCTGTTTCTATTAATGAATTACACAGTTTTTTTAGCTGTTTGCCAGAAAGGATCTATGTTAGGATCTCTGCTTGCTTTAGCTTTGACTCACCTGTCTGCTGTCTCTCTGTGAGGAAGAGGAAGAGGAAGCGCTCTTGTGTGTAGGGGTGGAGGTCTTATGGACGGGAGTGGCAATTCTCTCCTCCATACTAGCAGCACGTCCCTGGTGACTTCGAGAATGGTGGTGTGACATGATGAACAAAGCAATTCTCCTGCTCTCTTTCTTGCTTTTTTACTGTCTTTGTCAGTCTTTTTTCACGTTCTGTTCTCACCGCAGGCAAACAACATGACCAGGGAAAGCTGCCTCAAAGGTGACCTATAGCCTCTCTACTGAAACATAAGAAAAAGCATGTTATGTAAGTATGTTATAACACATGTCATATGTTGAAATAAAGAGAGATGTTTTTTGGGATAATATTGTTAGTCAAATGCAATAAAAGTAGTAAGTCAAATAGAACCCTAATTTGACTTTGATTAATAAAATAACAAATGTAAATTACCACTACGTATCCAAAAACATCAGGTGTGTATGACCGGCTGAGTAAATCAAACCCATTATATAATAAGACAAATGTTTCCTCCAATGTTTGTGACTTTTTTCTCTACTAAAAAGTGGAATAAAACACCTTCACTTCAACTTCCACACAGAATTATTGTATTACCAAAATCTTACATTTGCCTTGTTTGGTCCCTAGTGTAAACATTAGGTATGAAGCAGGTGATACACTAATTCATTCATTCTTCTTTTATGCCCTCTTATTCTCTAATTCAGTGTCACGGGGGTCTGCTGGAGCCTATCCCAGTGCACATGGGGCAAGAGGAGGGGTACAACCTGGACAGGTTGCCAGTCCATCTCAGGACCACATACAGACAACCATACACTCAAAAAAACAAATTATCCAGAGGAAACCCATTTTTTAAAATCAAATTCAGGTATTTAGGTAACCTGCAAAGAATGCTCAATTATGCTTATAATTTTTTTCTAACATTTCCATATTATTTGATTTTTGGAATCGAATCTAGACTTATGAGAATCTCAGTTTGATCCATCGATGCATTAAAATGCTCTTTATAACTGATCCTATTATTTAAGGCTATGTATTGGCAAATGTCTCACGCTACAATACATTCTATGATAAATAGGTGTTAATAACATATTTCACAATACAATGCCCTGCAATACATATTGGAGTGCTAAAAAAAATAAAATATAAAACAAATAGCTATTAATATATAATTTGCTGTGTACTACCTGGGGAATTCTAACATGTGCATGTCAAATTACATTTATTAATCAGCGGACAAATGAAAACGTACTATTCTTCTGATCCCACCATCCCTCACACAACACACTGTTGTGTGTTGAGTGTGTACCGGAGTGTTTCATTAAAAAAAAATCCTCAATCACATAAAATGTGTCTAATTACACATAAGTAGGCTATTGTAGCTGTTTCTTGTACTATTGTTTTTAATTAATTTGCATACTTGACAATTTTTATCTTGTGTGCAAGATAGTATCTGTATCTGCTTAGATGGTTTTTTTCTAATACAGCGTATCCCCTAGGAGATCACACTCAGTAAAAATAGATTAGATCTTGAATCAAAACTGTCATATGATTTTTCATCTTAGGGAATTTTCTCTCTTAGCATTCTTTAAGGCTTTATAGCAAATTGGAAGCAACAGACATGCTAATACTGTATAGATGAGCAATGAGCAGTAAAAATAAAGAAAACTACTACAAATTATGTTAAGTGATGCTGCTCATTATGTGAAACACAGGCTAATTTTTAATTTTAACCAAAATCCAATTTTATATGTCACATACATAATTATACATGGTTCAACATATAGTTTAATGTCTTTCCCCTTGGAAGGTTGGGGTCAAAGAGCGTGGACAGCTATGGTACAGTGCCCCCGGAGCAGTGACAGACTTGGAGCAACTAGTTTTCATTGGTGATGGCAGGGATTAAGCGCAGGTCTTTCTGGTCTTACAATTAGGAACACAGCACCTCAACCATTTTAGCTACCACTACCCTTTTTTGAGCCACCACTCAAATAGAGAATAGAATAAAAATACCTCATTCATCCTAAGCTGGGAAATTTCTTTCTAAAATGATCTCTTCTTCTCTTATGTGGGTTGAAAATTAATTGCCAATAAAAGGTAGGCTATGTAATGTTTTTAAACAATTTCTTTTTGTTTTTAGATATACAACTAGATATACAACTAGATAACAGTATGGCTGAGTGGTTATGGCTGTAAAATCTTCATAAAAATTTGTGAGGTTGAATCCTGGTACTACCAATTTGCCACTGCTGATCTAAACTGTAAATGGGCTTTCATGTCACTAGCAAAGAAATTAAGATTCAAAACAATTTAAAGGGCCTTCTCAGACAGTGTTATAAGCAATGTTTAAGATAAGTCACCTCAACACTTTTGACAGATCACAATGTGTAATTTCATTATTGCTTGTGTGTTTATTCTTTTATTATTCTCACAATGTTATCTAATGTATTTTCATTTGTGCTATTAGGATACGTTGATGTTACAAAGATAACGTTATTACAAATAACAATTGTCTTCAAGCTTATTAGCGAAGTTCTGTCAGGGACAGTCCTGCCTGTAATGTCACCTTGACAAAGTAATTAATAGGAGATCAAGCAAACCAAATAGATGTTATGAAAGAAATACTCATTCTAAAGAGGATGGAATAACAATTTGGTGGGGAAGATCGTACCACTTGGCCCCGCTGTGAGATGTTGCTGTGGGATACCTTAAATTATATATATATATATATATATATATATATATTTATTTGTGACAAGCCAGCTTTTTTCAGGTTTCCTCTGTGTAAATCCAGCACAGATGTATCCTGTTGATACAATGCATGTCAGTCTGAATCAGGTTCTTACATAGCTGTAAATGATCGTAATTGTGCATTTACAGCATTTTGGAGTTTAATCCGATGTATCAATCAATGGTCCTATCTCTAATTCAGTGGTACAAATGCTCTAATCAGTATGCAGAGGACAAACCCTGAGTATAATATATGATACGCTGCAAGCACTAGCATTTTATCCTTTTAAAAGGATATACAACTCAGCAGTTTGTCTGGTAACCAGAATTTTAAACATTTCTGAGTTGTACATAATTTTCCTGTGTAACTGAACCAGAAAGAATGAAATTGATACCTGAAACTGTCCTCCTCTAGGAGCATCTGCACATCCCCACTTCACACACACATACATAAACAAGACATGACTGCAGTAAACATTTAACACCAGCTCAGATAGATACTGTAGGAAGTAAAAAAACACATAATTCATGTTATTATACATCTGCTTAATTTTTTACAGCACACTGTCCTGCTAGCTAGATTTATTAGACCGGTTTCCATACAAGTTTGAGCTGGAGAAACCGCTGTCAAAAACGATATGTGATTGGTGACTTTAAATTGCCCAAAGGAGTGAGTGTGTGTGGTTGTTAGTCTATGTGTGGCTCTGCAATGGACTGG
Organism: Sisor rabdophorus; assembly: GCA_026260075.1. Taxonomy (NCBI): domain Eukaryota; kingdom Metazoa; phylum Chordata; class Actinopteri; order Siluriformes; family Sisoridae; genus Sisor; species Sisor rabdophorus. The sequence goes on along the minus strand of JAOTQW010000038.1, from coordinate 7,297,668 downwards.
CAACCTGTGCAGGGTGTACCCCTACCTTTTTCTGCGATAGACTCCAGCAGACCCCCGTGACCCGAGTTATGGAATGAATAAATATTACTACACCTTAACCACTGCACTTCTCTCTCACCATTTCTCTTTCTTTCAGGTTAATTCAGTGTAGGGTCACAGAAAACCTAGAGGTGACTAGCAATTTTATATTCAGTTTCAGAACAAAGGTTTTTACACCATGGTTGAGCTGTAAAAACCACTGTAGAAACAGTTGTGTGACATACACGATACAACTGATCTATGTGAAACTAAGACATTTTCCTCCTGGCACTGACACAAGGTAATTTTTCGTGTAGATTTACTGACCCTGTAATATAGTTTCTAAAGTTCTTACTTTGGATATATCTACATATTAATCAAAAGGATTCCTTGTTGTTAAAACTAACAGCAATGTAAAAGAGGAAGCTTTCCCATGACTCAGCAAAGGTCTCTGAATTCTGGAGTAAGAGAAAAGAATCATTTCTCAGTCTGCCCAAAGCCGCTGTTCAAAGTCTAAAGCAGTTAACATCTGAGCAGAGAATCCTATCTGTCTTCATTGTTCAACTGCAAGATGTGTGATTCAGAACCTCAAGCAATTTAATAGGGCCCAGAGGGACAGTTATCAAACCATAAAACTAATTCATTGTCAATTTTAATAGGAAAACCTGCTCATTTATTAATCACACTCATCCAACCTGTTAAGCCTTTTTTCTGCATACTAGTAACTAGTAATATAAAGATACAAAATCATGAGCTACAGCAGAAATTCCTGTAAAGTATCAAAATACAAAATTGTGATCTCTGTGCATTTAACACTGGCATGCATGCCTGACGCTCTGGTGTAGTGGGTCAAGGTGCAGGCACCCATATGCGCAAGTCGTTTTGCTCTGGCGACCCGGGTACGATTCCGGTTCAGACCCTTTCCGGTTCGCTTTCTCCCATTTTATCAATTTGTCCTAACAATAGGCAAAAAAGATCTAAAAAAAATGAAAGCCATACTCACCACACTTCAAAAGGTCTGAATAATCATTGTTAAAAACCAAAATGTTTACATCTAACTGATGTAATTTTTCCATGTCAGTTATTCAGTTATTTTTTTTTTTTTTAATCCAAGTGTGATGGTATGTGACTCCACCTGGTTCAGTCAGTGACACTGAAGCAACATGGCAGAGATCTCAAAGGCACCTTTGAGCAACAGAAAGTTGCTTATACCAAAAAAAGCCACATTAAATATAAAATAATTTTTAAAAATGTATCGTTATTTGTAAATGAGGTCATATCTTCCAGACTTTCTTTAGAGGTCCTATCATCTTAAAACAACCGGCCCAATGAACTGTGAATGTAAACCCTCTATTTACAGCAGTGATTCTCAACCTATTTTGAACCTATTGATCAGTCCCTACAGTGATTTTATGAATATAAAAGGGGAATACAGCCAAATATAACTAAATCACACAATGTCTATACAAAACTTTATTTAATATGCCAATGTCCTTTTTAATGGCAGCGCAGTTGCTTCAGACTCTCTTGTATGCTTTTCAGAGTTTGCTCTACAGCTGTAAGCTCCTGCCTTGGACAGCAAGGGTTAGCTATTATTCTTTTAAGTATGTGTTTACCAAACAAACATTCAAGCACTGACTTATTAGCACCTGCAAATGCCAACACAAGACAATTTGCAATTTTCCTAGTGTTTTCCAGGACTGGGAAATAGGTCAGTAATTTCTCAGGACACGTGGGAAGCCTGCACTCTCCCTGTGAACTAGGTTAATGAGAAAATAGCAATACTACTGACACTACGTCTCAAGATAGTACAGGCAAGTAAACATAATAAAGAGCACCTTTTGCAACCTGTTGTTTGGCTGAATGAAACGTAAAGTGGTTTTAACCCGTCCACTGCAAGACTTGTTGCATTTCAGCTTACCACGGTTATAAAGAGTGGTTATTTAAATTACAGAAGCCTCTCTGCTAACCAGCCTGAAATTAAGGTGCTTGATCATAAATACTATTATTATTATTTATAATATTATTATTACTATATCATACATGTGTACCAAAAATTAGCTACAAATAATCCATGTTGCCATTTCCCAAAAAATGTAAGACACTGTACAAACCTTATGCTATAGATAAAAAACATTTTAAAGGTAGTAAACTTCTATGAAAGGTCAACAGTTAAGCGAGTATATATGTAATTTGTAGAAGCCTGCATTTAGAGTGAATTGAAGAAGTGACAGTTACTGAAAAGCGCTGACATTCCGACATTGCTGGGATGTAATTGTAGTACTTCACATTCAGTCCAGTGCCTTAACCACACAGCAACCATTTTCCCACATTGAATTAATGTTTCAAGTCCCTTGTTTTAAAAAAATACCCAATATATAATATCTATCAATATTAGGATAGCTCAAATATCCTAAAATTCACACAGATTTTTAATCAAAAGCTACAGTGTTTATTAGAAAAAGTTTTACACATTACCATCTTTAAACATTTTTTCAAAAGCCACACCTCCCAAATCTATTAATAAAGAGAAATCATTTATCTGAAGGTTGTCACAAGTCGTGAATAAATACCGCGGTTGAAAATTAAAAGCAATACATACAAAAAGCTGTCTTATAAATTTGATTCTTTTGTCATGTTGTCATCGTTAATGCTATACTGTATGTGGAGTCCGACAATAAAGTAATTAATGTTCCATTTCATTCTATTTCATCTTCTACCTCTTATCCAAAACCGGGTCAGATACCAAGGCGTTCCCAGGCCAGCCGAAAGATATAGTCCCTCCAGTGTGTTCCCCGGGGCCTCCTCCCGGTGGGACATGCCTGGAAAACCTTCCCGTGTTTTTTCAATTGTTTGTCTTTAACACTCTCTGTGCTGAGCTCTGTTTAAAGGTGGGTCATTACTGTTTTATCTCACAGCTAATTAACTATTTTACTTTTCAAGTTTTAAATTGTTTGACTTAGGCCTCAGTTTTTTAACTATGGCTCTAATCTGAACTAAAAAAAGGCTAAGGGCATGACTAACAGCAATAAGCAGCTTATATACATGGCCAAATGAGTCAGAGCTTTCACAGTGCTACTGAACTACCATCTTCTGCTGCCTCCCAAAAGATTTTGGCAACGGAAACTTCTATACAGGACGAAGGTGCTATTTAGACATAAACAAATCTATCCCACTGGAGACACCGGGTTTCAGGAAATACTCCAGGTCTGCTAAAAATGGAACATTTTGCAGTTACACGTGTACAACACAAGCAGTGAAGGCAAAATGTACACAAACCTCTTTGTTGTCTAAACCATTATGGACACTGCTGACCTGCATTGTGATTGGTCAGGCAAAGAGTGTCCTTAGTGACGGCAGTAATGTCCTAACTACTGCATAATTGAAAGAGACTCTGACTGTCTCAGTGTTCTGGTTGAGTTTAGAATGAAGCGAGTGCAACTTGAGAACAAGGCATCATTTTTGCAAATGGTGTTAGATTCCGAGAAATATCCAAAAGAATTTTCATGGGTTTCATAAGATAAGCTTGTTACACAATTGTTTAAAAATCTACAGGTTTGGTGCTCAGGCAAACCCAGGACTACAAGGTGTCTAAAAATTCAAGAACCAATAGGAATAAAACTACATATACTTAATGTTGTATTTCATAATAAACAAACATTATATACTTTAAATGTTTACTATGAAACTTCACCATTTTTTTAGTCTTTTATGTTTATTTCAAATAATTTTGGAAAATATTTTGTATTTATTTATAGGACAGAGAGATTAAATGTAAACAGATTAATAAAAGTGGTAGCTCAGTAGGTAAAGTGTCGAACTGATACCTGGAAGATCAGAGTTCGATTCCCAGCACCACGAAGCTGCCATTATTATGCCCTTAACCCTAAATTGCTTATTTATATAAAAGAGATAACCGTAAATCGCTCTGGACACTAAGCGTGTCCTGCCAAATGCTGGAAATGTATATCAAATATTTCCAATATTTTTGTAATACTTTTTGACAGGATGTTTCACACCTGGTAGTTAGCTATTAACATACATACTGAATAGGACAATACTTAAAAAAAGGTCAAATGGGCACAAGTTTGTTAACAGACATAGTTTGCTGTCACAAAATAGCCATAGTTTAAACGTCACATGGCAAGACAAAGTTGTCTAAGGTTTCCCTCTTTTTGTTTTTTTTTCTAAAATAGAACAAGAGCTGCTGTACAGTATTGTCGAACAGGTAAGAAAGCCTTATATTTTATTTTATCCTCTCTTTCGTGCCAACTTCAGTGTATCTTTTAAGTGCAGTGTTAAAAGAAGCTATATTAGGTCCACGCTGCAAAGTCACTGCATGACCTTGCTACCTAAAAGATAAGATGTCCACTTTTCTATCAATTGTGATCAATATGTGTATAATTCATTGCTGTAACCGGGGGTTGAAGCGTGGATTTCTGAAACTTCCAAACAGATTAATGAAAAGGACTGAAGGGAAACCAAATCAGCTTTAAACACTCCAGTATAGTGGAGTGTTCAGGTATTACTGACCCGCAGTTAGACACGGATTAGAGGAGGAACAGATGGGAAGCTATCATGATGCAGGTCACCTATTAATGTCCTCAGCACATGTTACCCAGTGCAGTGCAGGGCAGAAGCGTCACTAACACCTTTTCATTAGTAATTTAGATGTATACTACTGGGTTATTACCTGCTTATAACACCATAGTGTCTTGTTTCCCAGGTTTATATATCTATAAGCTTATATCTACAGATATATAGTAAAATACCTTTTACTGTAATCTTTGAGAAAAGGCTTTAATTCTAATGATTCTATCCTGTCCAAGGTATCCGGCATTTAGAGCAATCGAACAGACTGGAACTGGTCTACAAAAGAAAACCGATGTAACACAAACAGGGAAGACGAATAATAACGGAAGGGAATAGAGTTAAATTGCTTACTAACCGTTAGCGTAAGTGACCATCTTCTTGGCGCATAGTACCAATGCGGCCAGTTCCGGATGCTGGGATCACAAGACTCGGGTTGTTTTGCCGTCAGTAGAGATCAATGTTTGCTTGATTATCTCCTCCAAGCTGCATTGTTTTTCTGCCAAAGGTGTAAAGGTTTTTAAAAAAAGATATTCTAGCTAAAGTCAGCAAAGTGCTGTGTACGGTTGAATTTAAACGCTTTGGATACAGATGCTCGCGCACGCTCCTCCCTGCAGTAAAGATGATGACTTCAGTGTCCGAGCTAAACGAAAAGCTGGACTGGACTTCTTTGTTTTCTTCGTAACCGTATTCCGACAAGTCCCGCCTCCTGCGCTGGGATTGGTTTTCTTATAACCTTATGGCTCCGAGTGGGTGCAGAGACGCTCGTTCATTTCGATAGCCACTCATAACGCACGTAGCGTAGCACTAACCAATCCTAACACCGAAGGCGGGTTATGGAGAGAGGAGGACTGGATCGAACAGCTGGTTCTGCGCAAAAGCTGGAGCGGCTTATTATTGCGCATAAAGTCGGAGTAAAAGACGCTTACTTAAAAAAAAACGGACTATGACTGTGTTTGATACACGGATTTTGAAACAGGAACGCAAGTAATCTTAGGTAAAAATAAAACAAATCAAACTGTGCATGATCTGTATTCATCCTTTCTTTTTTAAAGTTCCCTCTATTAAATTGCAAATTAAGCACTTAGGTCAATTTTCAGGCTCAAGCTATCGTCAGTCATGTACTGGATCAAATTAACTAATTTCCTATTGAAATGAATTTAGCTAATTATCTGGTGATTAACCATCAAACTAATCATTCTAACAATGACAGTTAAAATATCAGATTAGATCCGAGGATTAAAAACCTCATCATGGCTAATTTAGGTGTCAGATGCTGTACTTTTTTATTACAGATGCACAAACAGCGCATCCATCCAACGTCACTGTAGCCTTTAATGAAGTCCACTATGAAATATCTGCCACCTGGTGGACTGCAACAGGTCACTCATCTATTCCACGTCACAGAGGGTTTTATGCCATGTAGTGCTTAAGAGCCAACATTCTATAAACGATAGGATTTGTAGGTTACTGTTAACCATTAAGAATATTTTTGATTAAAATATGCATCACTTTAGGGTGGCGTGGTGGCTTAGGAGTTCTGCCTAAAAGCAAGAAGGTCCAGGGTTATATTCCCAGGCAGGGGTCTTTCTATCTGTGCATGTCCTTCCTGTGCGTACAAGGGTTTAAGTGGGTTTTCTCCCAAAGTCCAAAAACCTGTACTTTAGGTTAATTGTTGACTTTAAATTGCCTATAGGGAGAGTTTGTGTGTGTGTGTGTGTGTGTGTGTGTGTGTGAGAGAGAAAAACCCTGTGATGGACTGATGATAAATGGATGAATCACAATTTTTTACTTGAGCACAAAATAAGCAACATACAGAGGAGAAAAAAACCCACAAGATATTTCAGGCCAATTGTTTTATTAGTAATGAGACCATTTACATAAAACACAAACCTGGAGCACAGCAATGTCTGTGTGCGCTGCTGTCTGTATGCATTCTGTCAGGTTACGCTTTGTCAATAGTCTTTCGACTTTTACACGGTTTAGAGCTGTCTTTCACAACTACATATACGGTAATGTGATACATTATTAAGGGAGAAGTAGTGATCATCCGTTTAGCAAAACATTCCAAACAGCATCACACAATATGTACAGTAGTCACTGTCTGTAGCTACTGTATGAGGTCGTGTCATCGTAAAAATCCGTCTAGTCATGTCGAAGTCATGCGTCATGTCACTTAAACTCTGTAGGAACAAAAACAGTAAACCAGTTAAACAATAAAACCCTACTACGTGTCAATATTAACATTTAATATTTATTTGGGGCCTTAACGATTGTAAATGTCAATAGTTTATGTTTTGTATGTTTAATGTTAAATAAAAAAATAAAAAAAACACAAATTGATATCTCAGGTAAAAACTTCAGAAACCATTACATTAATAAAATTACCTGCATAAGGATAATTGCTTTTTAACATAAATAAAATGAAAGCTGGAAACAAATCCACTCAGTAACTAGTAATCAGTAGCCAGATAAAATCATTAGCAGACCTAAAGCAAACTTGTTAGTTCAATAGAGAAATAGGTTTTCGAACGCAGAATAAAAGTGTTCGGTGATAAAAAGCACAGTGTAGGAGTTCAAATTTTTACGTCAAACACCAACTATGTATTAAAAAAACAATAAATTATCAGATTGTCTGGAATTTCTGTAATTAACTTTTAGCAAATGGATAGCATGAATGTAAAAAGTATTCTAATTTATTGCAGCTTTGTCTTATTAGTGCAACTTTGATTAATAATCATATGCATCATAAGATTCCTATTTACCAAATAATAAGATCAAAACTAGACATGACACCTTACCAGGAGTTGTAACCTACCTTAGCCAACGTGGAAGCCGAGAAGCTGCATCAGTAAGTTCTCTGCCGCTTGTGAGACTCCTCTTTAGGTGGATCAGCAAGCATGACCTTCATTTTTACACCATTTACAATTTTGCCATGAAGTGCTGCCATGGCGTCATTTGCATTCTTTCTGTCCGCATATTTGATGTAGCCAACATTCCGGCCCGGCACCAGGTACACTTCCACTAAAGAGCCAAACCGACTGGAGAAAAAAACAAAGGGAAAAAAACAGATTAGATTTGAAAAATTGTACTGATCCGTGCAAATTGTTATAACATTGTGTGTATTTATTGTTCGTAAATATATTTTAAACAAAATATTGTTTTGGCCCATTTTCTTCTCTACCAAAGGCATTTCAGTTAATTAAACAAAAAGGAAATTGTAATTTGTATAAACACCACAGCATCAGTCAATAATTGCTGTTCACCGGGTTGTAAATTTGTGATCTGAAATTTATTTGACAGACTTATTATAGTCAAAAAAGCTACTGTTATAAAAGCACTATAAATGAAGATTTTAGGTAAAAACTGTTTAGAAAAAACTTAATTATTGCTCAATATTCCTGAAAAAAAAGACCCTAATGCATTAAACAGTGATAATATACAATAGACAGCACACTTATTAAATCTTTGCATTATAGACATATTTAGAATTGCCCCTTGTGTGAACCTGCACACTTACCAGAAAACATCCTCCAGTACGTCCACTGGCAGGGGTGAGGGGTTGAAGATGACAAAAAGCCTCTCTTTGACAGCACTTTCAGAAGGAGCCAGTTTCTTATGAGAAGGAAGGACAACATCTGTCTGTACACGAGGTTTCTGGGGCATGGATTGTGCTGCATAACCCTGCAAACACAGACAAAAAAAAAAAAAAAAAAAAGCTACAGCCCTGTCTGAACCCTGCAGTTGCATTTATGTGAGAGGATATCACAGATTCTGTCTGAAAAGCATGACTTTAAAATTTGATTTTTACCAGAGGAAGTTATCCAAACAAATACTATGTTTTTTGTAGTGTCCAAAAGAGGGCAGAAGAAAAAAAGAATTAAACTACCAATGGTGAATAAATGTAACGATCCTTGCAAATTGCTATAACGTTCTCAAATTGTTTATCTAAGCACCATTGTGTGTATTTATTGTGTATCGTATGTTATTGTATTGAATGTTAATCTAGCCATGGCGGCTTCATGTTTACAAATGTGACGTAACGTAAAAATATAAAGATTTTAAGAGCTTTTGAGAGTAGGTTTGATTACAGAGATATTTTTATTAAATTGATTGATCAGTCATCCTTAAAATTTCTTAGAATGGTATTTAAGAAGATTTGCTTACTGCAGTGGTCTTCATTAGTTGAGCTCCAGAGGGGCCATTCCACACCATCGACATCATCTGGGCTGCAACTAACTGCATGGCCATCTTTCCTATTGGGCTGCAGAGAGAAGAACCCAAACACTACATTAAAGTGCCTACTCTGTCTTAGATGGAGATAAGATAAAATAACAGCTTGAAGCTGGTCTCTACCTAGTCCTGTCCTCCCCATCATCAATAAAATTCACACAAAGGCGGTTCCCAGGTGGAAACTCAAAGCCATTCAGTTTTTCTTTCGCATACACAGCCGAACCCAAATTACTGTATCGAACCATAGCCTGGCCTGTGGACAACAAAGATCATTAGGTCACCCAAAAACCTAACACAGTTTCTAAATAATATATAATTAGTTAAATTCAATGGCAAACAATTTACTCTGCTCAAAAGAAAAAACATCTTGGAATCAACAAACATAACCATAAAATTAAAACTATTGTTTTGTTTTGTTTTTTGTTTTTTAACAAAAGTGCAATAATTATCAAGGGATTTAAAAAAAAAATAGATAAGTCAAAAACAATTTTAAGAGTCATCAAACTCGGTGCTGGAGGGTTGGTGTCCTGCAGAGATTATCTGCAACTGTAATTAAACACACTTTAACTAACTCATCAAGGTCTTGATAGTCAAACTTAAAAAGTTACACGCTGTTAGAAAAAAAAAATAGATTTTTTCGGTTTGGCTATGGTAATTTTTTGTTGCCATGGAGTACAGAACTGGCAAAGAACAAAAAATTGTGTTACCATTCTCTCAGCAAGACGTTAAAACTCTCAACCACAGACTTTCTGCTCATCTTTTGATTGGTACCAATGAATCTGTTTGAGTCACCTTTACTGAAACCATATTGGTCTCTCTGCATTTCACAGTATTCCATTCCTGGGATCAGATCAAACAGGCTGTAAATCTGCTCCTGCGCAACAGGCACACGCGATGACACCAACAGGCATCTAGTTATCATATCAGAGTTCCAGCCTTCTCCAGCAGCATAACCACCAGTCTCTGCACCTGTAGGACAACACAAAGTTTAGTGTTCAATGTATACAAAGCTTCACAGTGAAATGTCTGTGTGGTTACACCAAATATATCAGCCTAGCACATAAAAGCACAATTCTAATAGAGGTGCCAGCGGAGGCAAATGACAGTTAAACATTACTGAACGTATTCTACAACATTAGGTAATTCAAGAAAGTTAACATTTATTTGCATGCTATAAAAAAGACTTTATGCAATAGTCCAAGGAACAATTAACAAATAAAGAGCAGATAAGGTTCCTATAAACATATCAGTATAGCTTATTAAGGAAAATCCAATCCAGGGTGGCAAAACCACACTAACAGTGTCAATGATATTTTTGGATAATTTTTATTCACAATGACTAGAAATCCCATCTACCATCTGGCAGTTATTAATGTCAAAATAGTTTTGCAAAAGGGCACAAGATGACCATGTTAAAAAATTAGTTTTAGTAAGGTTAATGATCTATAAATCCAAAATAACCATATGAATAACAGGAAAGCTACACCTTTCTAGGGATTTATACACACCAAATGGGTAGGCATTTAATCCTGGCTCACTTCCTGCATGATCTGATCTTTGGTTGCTGAAATAGTCATTGTCGGCTGATGGGTTTTTGGCCCTTGGTTCAGCAAGGATAGCTCGGAATGCTAGTAAGACAGAAAGACTGGTTAAAATACACAAATCCTAATAAATGCTAAAAATGTTTCATTATTATTTTACAGTATTGTAGGAAGATAAAGCATAAACAAATGCGCCTACTTTTGTCGCAGTTCTCTATAGCCCTGGCGGCCTGGGAGGGTTTGTGGAACCTGACATAGCCCAAACCCTTACTTTCTCCTGTAGATTTATTTTTTATGACAATGGCATACTCTATATCTCCATAGGTCTGTAATTGATAAATAATGAAGGGACACAAAGTAAGAAGGAGAGACAGCAATAAGGTTTGTTAAACTACATATCCATTATTTATTACACTTTGTGAACTAATATAAAGCTTTGATGCACTTTTAGTGCATGAACTCTATTTCTAGTTAGATTCCATTTATAGTAAGATTTAAAAGTACAGAACCCAGACCAGGATTATTAATTGATTGATTGATTGTTGACTTAAACTTGCTTTGAAAAGCTGTTTAACCCGTGGTTAAATCCGATGTCAATTTTTTCTTTATCTTATAAAGTAATTATTAATTATTGTCATGTCATATAACTATGATTATATGACATGCGATATCTGGATAAATGTTTTGTATGAATTGGCAAGCCTCATTTAACTTTTTAACATTAAAACAACAAACTCAATCTCAACTACCTCTTCCGTTTTAGGCGGCATTTACACTGCAGGTATCGTTACACAATTCCTCTAATGTTGCAAAGATGGGATATGATTTATGACCATGTAAACAAGAAAATAGTTCATGGCCTCCGATATTTTCAAATTTAAACAAAAAAACAGAAAAAAACCCTGATACGATTCAAATATGTGCATTAGCATGTGCAGTGTATTCAGGCAGATCAGAATTTTGC
>JAOTQW010000038.1:7204869-7217444 GCA_026260075.1 Sisor rabdophorus | reverse complement strand
ACTTTTGTACGTCGCTCTGGATAAGAGCATCTGCTAAATGCTGTAAATGTAAAAACTGCTTACATTGTTCTCTTCAGAGGTCACCAAAGCAAATCAACTGCTTTTAGCGTACCCTATCTTTTTCACTAACTTTCACTAACCTTTTCTTATTCCTCACAACAGTAGCCCTCCTCTTTGCCTTCTACCTGGTGGCTTCATTTCCAAATTCCTCCTACTAATATTTTCACTTTTTCTCCAAAGCATCTTTATCTGACCTCTCTGTCTTAAAAAATTCTAACTTAATGTGCTTGTTCTAAATCCTGACCAACCTTGTCGCCCCCAGCATATCCATCGTCAACATCTTCAGCTTTGCTACCTCAAATTCTTCCTCCTGTCTTGTTCTCAGTGTAACTGTCTGTAAACCATATAACATAGCTGCTCTCACCACTGACTTCTACACCTTCGCGTTGATTCTTGCTGATATTCTTTTGTCACACATCACTTCTGGTGTATAAAAAGTGCCTCGAGTATCAATCTCATGTGCTTAATGACATGTTAACAGTCAGATTTCCATTTAATATTCATATGCAAATAGTTTCTTTCATGCTCAAATAATTTTGCAGTGCTTGAATTATTTACAGACTTAAACGCTACATGTTATTTTGTCACAGTATGTAAGCACGGTTTTGGATATGAAACTACTGTCCAAATTTTGACAGATTTTGAACGTAATATTAAGTTGTTCATCCAAGTGAGTGGAGTTTTTTTTTACTGGGTAAAACAAGGAACAAAATAGGTAAAATGGGAAAGAAATTGCCATGTGCCAGTAGTCCACACACTACAAGACTATTTTTTCAGTTTCTGGTTTTGAGTTACTGACAACATTTTCAAATTTACAAAAACATGATCAAATTACTCTCTTTTCATAGGGATCCTTAAACTTTTGCTCCGAATAAAAGCTTCTGCTTAAAGCCATAAATGGAATGCTGGCATGGCAGAAAGTGCTCTTATAGACAGATACATCATACAAACTGAGACCTGAGATTAGAGACGCTTTAGAGCTAAATAAGTTTGAAACTAGGCGAAAAACACAAGCTACTGTGATCACAGTTTTATCTATGACTGCTTTTCTATAATTAGAAGACTGCTCAACCAAAAAGAATAAAAGCCTAAACTAGAAAACAGTTAAGTTAATAAATAAATAGATAATTGAAAATTGTTCTTCAGAGGCTCTGTGATCATTTTAGATACAATGCTTTTGTTACAGTTCCCAATCACTTGGCTCCAGCAGTATTACACCACTTTCCTTGTATTCTCTTGGCCACGCTATGTGTACGACAGCAGGTATGAAGGTATCTGGATGCATACGAGTGTGTGTGCATCTAATTCTTTTTCAGATATGAATGTCTCCTCATTTAGTGTTCCGACTGGCAGTAAACACAGGTTGGTAAACTGTGTATTTCCACTGTGTGCCCTCCCACCTCGCTGGTCCAGACTACATCTGTTTCCTTAGCCTGCTTCTCTCTCCCTTACATGCACACCATTTGTTATGCTGTGATTGTGGGCAGACAAAGCAGGCTGTCGGCAGCCAGATAGCACTGTGCTACTGCTATTAATCACAATTACACAGAACAGTTCACACGCCCAACAACCCCCCTCCACACACACTTTAGATTCTCCTCTATCCTCTTCATTGCCTCTTTCGCTTTTTTAGCAATTTTATTTTCCATCAACCTCTTCTCATCTGTGGGTCAGACTTTCACTTTCTTGACTTGGACCACACACAATTTACTTTTCATCAGCCGAAACACCCCACCACACCCAAAATGTTCAAGCGGAAAGCACTGATAGTGTGGAAGGCAGGGAGTGAGTGTTGTGCATATGTGATGGTTTTGATTAATGTGCTTAGTGATGTATGGTTAACAGCAGGTAGATAGCAATATAGATAAAACTGCAGCTTCTGCCACATAACAGAGCTTTGGAAGACCAACATAGAAAGCCTACGGTGTGTTTTCTTTCTGTTTTTAATTTCGGAAGCTGCAAAAATGTTAAATGAAATTAAAGTTTACATGCATTGTACAGATAAACAAATCTAAACTTAAATACACTAAAAATCAGATCACTAGTGGGTTTAAGACCTAAACCATTCACAGTTTCCCTAATTACTGATAAAAAATTATGACGTTGAAAAAAATAAAAACTAAAATAAAAATAGTACCTCCATGATGGTGACTCAGACTTCCCCCATTGGCTAGAATCTCCTCTCGGGCTGCGTGCTGTACAAAGGAGACAAAAACCGCAAAAATTAAACCCCCATTTCTGTTCTGGACCAGTGAAGCAAAACGTCCATCCTGCCATCAAGGACAACGAGGGAAAAACTAGTCTAAATTTTGTTAAAGACCTGCAAAGCATTGTATTATTCTTTGACATAATAGCAACTAAAAAATAAGCCACAGAATAATATGTAAAATGTTGTCCTTTTACCTCCACTTGCTCATACACATTTATTGGATCACTGAGACCTCTATAGTTAAAGGCAAAGTAGAAATACACACAGGCACCAGCATCATACGTCTGTGTTACCCTGAGAGTGAGAAAAAGATATTATGCAAAAAGGGGAAAAAAAAAGAATTTACATCAGTTCCATTTTCTGAATAACATAATTGGTTACTCTCATTATTTTACTTAAATTAATGCATTTCATTCGTTTATAAGAAGCTTCATGAATAAGTGAACAATAAACCAATAAAAGGACACAAAAAATGAATTACATGCCCACTATAACCAACACTTCTGGTCAAGCTTATTTCAACGAAATATCCTTCTGGTTGCATTTTTTTAATAAAATAATCATGGGATCCTTTCTGAGTCATCATTTAGTTCTGCATGTGTGCGAGTGTGTGTATAGAGGGTGGTCCTTGTCACTTAAATTTCATCCTATCCATCTGATATTAAATACCCATCAGACACATTAACACAGCACTTTCAGTCCAGCGATACAGAGACGGCCTCCTACCTTGAGGCCATCTGGACTGCAGACGGTAGACATTTAATGTGCAGCAGACTATTAAAAATTAAGCAGTTAATGTGATCATTGAACTGCGCACTCAATGCACTACACATATTTTCTCTTTCAAAATATCTTTGGAAAAAAAAACTCTTCACCATCAGTGTCTAAAGACTTTAGGACAATATTAATCTGTGCTGCAGTGAGTCCAATTTTAATTTACAATAGAGATTAGAAGAGAACCAAAACTGGATTTGACATACGCCACTCATCTAAACTACACAGGTCACTCTGATTTCTACACAATTAGTGTATAAAAGTATCATGTTATATATGTGCTACATTTTTCATGCTACAGGCTTTGGACGAGGGTGTGTGTCTGAGTGTGTTGTAAGTTGGGGCACTGCCCTTTCCAGAGGTTAAATGGCTACATCAATCACGTCACGCACAACTGCACAAAAACCGACAGGAAATGAATGGCTAAGGCATAATCAAGTTTCAAACCTAATCTTTCCTGAGCACACCCTCATTGCTCCCTGTGTCTCTCTTTGCCTTTCTTTAGGTCTCTTACTCCCGTTTTAGACTCTCTCTCCCCTTCTCTTGAGTCTTTTTCCTCACTTTGGCAGGGTCATTGTGAAGGTGAACAGAGCTGGGTTACAGCAGGCTAGCAGACAAACAAAGGGCTATTTAACACAAAACTATTTTCCTTACAGCATAACCAGATAATTGAACATAACAGTATTTCTTTTTCATCTTTATCACTATTTATTAAGATGAGCTAAACAACTACGATTTGACAGTTATGATTTTCTCACTTCTGCTAATTATTATTAAGCCCTAGTATTATACTCTAGCTGCTTAGACACAGTAGCACTTAAAAGAAAACATGAACATGCCATCATGTGCAGTAAAGAGCATGAAGTGATGGATAAAATAGATACAGAATAGATAAAACCGATAGACAAAATCGGTTCAATCCATCCATCCATCCATCCAATCATCTATTTTTTTTCTTTTTATAAATCACTCTGTCTATATATCCATATATCTATTCATCCATCAACCCATCCATCCTTTATCACTGTCTATAAAAATAAAATTACTCAAGAGATATTTCTTAGTTAGACCCATAAATTTAATTCTAGCCTCTTAGAGTAGAATCTTTTAACAAAGAAAATAAACAACATCTGATAGAACTATTTTAAAAAATTGCGTATTGCATTTGTGCTAAACTAAACTGAATAGAAAAGCTTCAATACTACATCCAGTTTCAACATGTCCATTTATCTTTAAAATTACTTGATCACATTAAAAACTTTCAAAATTATGAGATAGACTAAGCAGTTAAGCATGTTCTCCAATTGAGATATCATTGCTTATAAGCATTTTATAATAGATATATTTAATATTGTAGGTTTTTGGGTGAGAACCAAGGCAGTGGTTATGAATAGAATTTTATTGAATAGATTTTTAATGAATTATATTAGACACTGCCAAGGCAATGTTTCTGGCTGTCCTATACAAACTTAGCTAGGATCCTCTAGATTATGCCCTTTCATTTGCAATTTTACCGCAAGTGTAATTCCAAGCCCTAGAAGCGTACAAAATTCTGCGAACCTCTATCGAGTTCTTTCCTTATCCAGGTTTTAAGGGATTTGCTTAAGAGCCCACAGTGGTGGCTTGGTGGTGCTGCGAATCAAACCTCGATCTTTTTGGTATCAGTCCAACACTTTAACCATTAGGCTACCCCTTGTTCATTCACTGCTATGTTCAGTGACTAACAACAAAAGTCTTGACCCACATCAAGGGTGAGCAAGCTGTACCTGCATGTAGACAGTGGTGGAAACTGCACTCCTTTCTCCTTACACTCTCTAACTATCCTCTCCTTTACGTTTCTGCACAGGTCCAAAACTCTGCAATACAAACATGCCAGAAGACACACACATAAAAAACACCACACAAATGAGACATAGTTCTAAAACATTGCATAATATTTTTTTAGCCCAAGATTTAATTGAAATGCGGTCAATGTAAAATAATAAGGTGTTTTAGACAGCGATAGAACAGAAATAGATTGACCTGGCTTGTCTTTGTAAAAAGCCTCAAATGATGCCACAAACGCATCTAATGAGTGTCTATATGTATTGCTTATAGCTGTTTATATAACATTTAACATTTCAGCATTCTGAAACACTTATCAACATTTACATTTATTATTTGTTTAAAGTTAAAATAAGGAACATATGTTCAACAGCTGTACCATACACAGATCTCTACCAATGAAGAATGGTTGAAGCTGTGGTGTTTGTAGGGTGCCTGTATTTTTATTTGGGTGTCTTTTTTTAACGTAGCTGTTCGATCCAATATTATTTTGGCATATAACATTAAACAACAACAAAGACTCATTGCAGCATTATATCCATTTATCCATCCATCCAAATCATTCAATCATCCAATTATCCATTTATAAGGGCTATTTATTTAATTATCCATTAATTTATTAACTCATTTATCTAACCCTGTATCTGTCCATAAATTGCAAAAAATGATTAATGATCATTTTTGTTTAATAGAATACAAGTAAATTTTCAAAACCAATCTGCCACTGGTGGGCTTCTAAAAAAGGTGCTAAAAATTTGATTGATCAGTGTATGTAATGCGATAAATGTTAGTTCAATAGTGGCTGCTAGGCCATAACTGTAATCTAAGAAATAGATATCGCTGTAACTCCTGATAATAAGGTACAAAGAGAAACTCAATGTACAAAGGGTGGTACAACCACAGTGAAAAGCAGCTCTTACCTGTCCCAAGGCACTGATGTCTCAAATGACTCTCCTATCACATAATAATCCATTCCCAAATCCTACATGAAAAAAACAAACAATTGTGAACACACGTTTTGCATAAATCTATCTTATAGGTGAAACCTCTGAATATAATAACTTGTTTTTATATGCTTTAGTAAGGTTACATTGTTTGCCTTGTGTTATATAATTTATGCTTAAGAATTTTGGAAAAAAAGTCACAGAAAAATTGTGACAGAAAAAAAGAATTTTATGCTATGGTGCAACCGACACTTCCTAAACACGACATTCTCTGAACAAACCCGCAGGTAAGCAATGACAAAGGTAAGCATGTATCCTCTCTGTCCATTATCCTCTCCTGCGGCCAGGCCTCTAGAAAACACACAGGCAAAACATTAAATACATTTAACCCTAAACCGAATCAAACGCTTAGTCTGATAAATTGATTTTTACATATAATAACACTCACACCTGCTTTTTTACTTGCCCATAGAGTGAAAACACACAAAATCCAATTAACCGATCCAGCGGTAATAGATTTGCTTCGTATCAGTCATTAGTTTGCTAATACTATTCGTATTAGTTTGCAACCCAAACTAATGAAAGTAACTTTCATTATGACTAAATCCATGGATCAATTTTCCCAATTTCCCCCGGCACTGACATGCATTCAGCACTGACACGCATTCTGCTCAAGTATCCATCAAATCCATCACTGGTCCAGTGAAAAGGCCATGATAAATGTGAAAGGACAACAGCTTGGGTCTGGCACAGATATGACAGAAAGAATTAGAAAGGTTACAATAAGGGTTAAAGGTTATGACTGAAATGACCTATAGTGATCAGTGCTGGTTAAATATTTACCTTTGAATCTATACAGCAGCCAGCAACACAACCACACAGACACAAATGGTACGCACAAAGCAATTAAAGCTAACCAATAACGGACACATGCTGCGGTCATTAATGGGAGCATCAGAAAATATATAGAGCGTCACAATTTTTTTTAATCAGTGGAAAATTTCTTCCTGCTGCTCTATTCATTTTTAGCCCTACTGCACATATAGTTCAGTTTCCAGTCAGTGAATTTTTTGGATTCACATTACATTGAATGAGAAGAAATACTGTCTAAATTGTTCTTGTTAGAATAAAATTTGTGAAACTGAAGGCCTGAATAGGCTATAAAGTGAAAGTGCAAAAAAAGCCAATGAAAGAGCAATAAACCCGCAAAGTGAAGAATAACCAAAGGCAAACACTTTTTTATGCAATCTTTAACAGATAGATGATTTAAACTTAAAATATTTTGCTTAAACATGTATTTAGATATTTGATGTCACCACCATCTGTTCATCTTAATTAAACTATGATATTAATTATAATTATTACAGATTTACTTCCACAAAATTAAACTACATGGGCAAGGGTTGTGGAAAAGGCATAACTAAGTAACTGCATACTATACAAATAACTGTTGCAGCATTACAAACCCCCTGAGCTCTATAGAGAAAAGTGGGAGTGGAAAACTAAAAGATACTCATCACTAAAAGTTAAAATGATTATAGCTCAAACAGGTGCCCCCTGCTGACGAATAGAGTAAATTTAATTTGGAACATGGGACCATATTTTATCAGGGCAGTGTTGAAGGACAGGGTGTTGAGGTTTCATTAGTGGGGGATTTTTAACATTCAATTTTCCTAGCTGAAGAGGTGCCTTAGCTCCTTAAGTTGCCACAGGTATGTGCTTAGGTTAGAATCAAAATATTATCAAGGCACCCCTTTAAAGAAGCACAGTTAAAGAGACCCATCGCTGGCAGCTTAAATACTTTTAAAGTCAATATTTATGTAAAACTTGTCTGTGGAAAAAGTTTAATGCGTTTTCAGATGTGTGACCCGCTATGACACACTGATGTTCATAGGAGACAGCAAAATTTAGTATTTGCTTTTATAATCCTATGGTATTCCAAGATTTGATCTTTTAATAAAAACACCTTTTAATATGATCCACTTTTTTTAATTAAAAAAATGTCATAAAATGTCATCACAAATTCTGTTTGAGATTTTCTTTAAGGAAATTATTAGGGTAAAAATAAAAAATTAATTTATAAATAATAACTTTATTATTTTCATATAATGTTTTGCCCCGCATTAGTCAAAAATAGTAACATCATCTTACCCAAATTTGGCAGCAATGTCGTAAACCTGTTTCTCATGCTGCAACACCTTTTCCCGATCTCCTTCAAACAGCAGCGTGGCCACACACAGGTGATGGGGATCGAAGCCTTTAAACTGTTGAATGAGGTGATTAGACTGGGTTAGCTACAAGCAAGTGTAAGGCTAAAGCAACAAGAACAGTAAAATATGATGAGAAAGATGTTTGTCTTTTACCTTTGTGATGTAAAATTTTTTTAGCCCATCCAAAAATGAGGTGAAAATAGAAGACACTTGAGGTTTAAGAGCATGACCTGGAAAGCCATAAAAACACCCACAAATCAACATACCATCAGCAAGGCACTATAATAATAAAATCTAATTTCAGTAGTCTAAAACCTCTCACATCAGCTTTTGACTCATTAAAAGCAAGAGATAAATGAAGGTCGTATTTTTGTCACCCATTTGTGGCCCACTTTCATCCATGCAGGCTTAGAGGCCAGATTGATCTGCAGTTTGAACAATAGCAGCGTAACGAATAGGGGAGGGTGAGCAAAAGTACAGCAGCGGAGACTCCAAGGCCTGAGGGCCATATATCAGCCTCTGACTGAGAGGAAGTGCTTTCCACACTGCTATGTAAGTCTCCCTTACATACACTGATTTATTTCAGAATGGACACACAAAACGTCACGCACAAACAAAAGTGAAACGCCACAGCCGAGGGGAAAGCTATCAATCTTTCATACTCCCACACAGAGGAGGGGAAAAAACATCAAGGGACAGTCTACAGAGAGTTCACTTGTCACTTTACTTCAGTACACTCCACTTTCCTTTTTTTCTTTCATCAATACACACAGCAGAACAGCAGCTCTCCTTTGACCTTATAAAATGCTTGCTTGTTGACATCGCACTTACTCAACTACCAGCCAGAATATGAAAGAGTAACAACAAGATTTTTAGACTGTAAAAATAGTGCAGAATATGTTTGACAGCAATAAACCAGACACCAAAACAAACAAGTGTTTTTCCATGCCTCTCTAATGTAATTGATGTGCGCAAATGTGCATGTAATTATAAAAGGAAAACAGCTATTTTGAAATCCTAATAAAAATCTCTATTAACTTTGTACCGAAACACAACTACAGGTCAATATACACTAGGATTTTAATAACTATTTCATTATAAGTATGTATTGGACAAATTCTTAACTGATTATATTTATACTGAGTATAAAACGTGTGAAGTGTTTATTTAAAAGTTGGATTTATATTGTGAATTTTATTCAACTTTTGAATATTGCTAAAATGAGGGGGAAACTAAAAATATAAATGTGTGGAAATGTGGCTGATAATCAGAGAGAAGCCTTTATTAAGAAGGGTTTGAATCTTGCTCTAAGCTGCTAGTCCCTGTTTCTTTGGTTGAGACAGTAGAGTGCACTCTTAGTGCAAATGTGAGACTGCAGGAGAATTAATGAGATCCCTAGAGACTGAGTAACTTTTCCTGTGATATCCCGACAGAGATTTCTTCATATATCCACATACAATATTTGAAGCGCCAATATGGTGGAAGCTTAATTGCTGCCAAAGCCACTTTCATTGTTCATAGATTGTGCATTTTTCAGACGACAAAGTAAATTGAGACAGACCCTTAGATAAATTATATTATGCAAAATGGATGCACTGAATTTTTTTTATAATGATTATAAATAAAAAAATTAATTACAGAATGCAAAGCATCTTGCACATACACCTATTTGTTTCCAGAGATAGTGATTCAGTGAAGTATAGGGCCCCTATACAGATCCAGCAAAATATACCATGCATTTGATAATAAACATGTCACTCTTAACTGTGTTAACTGACTATAACCGTGTGTCAGATTGCTGGTTATTAAGTCAGCTTTGAGATTACTAAGAAAACCATGGCAACAGCTTTACACACACACAAATATGTACTTCTGTCTTGCCTTGTTTCTTAACTAATAACACAACCACAAATAAAACTGCAGATACAGTTTGCTGCAATGCATCTTAAAGCCAAAACAGATTTTGCAGCCCTGCTGTGAAAACTTATTTGTATCTATTTCATTTCCTTTGATTTTATTCAGGATGCCAAGCCGAAACATAAGCCTCATTAATAATGCCTCCTGCAGCAGCATCCCAAACATCAATAATGGCTTCATCAAGCACAGAATGTAAAGGCTAATACATAAAGCCAGTTTGATGAGCAGTGATTTGCAAAAACTTTCATTTCTGATATTTGCAATCAATTTTAAGCGCAGCAGATCAGTGTTAAAGCAGTTTTAATAATAAAGATTTCTGAATCTAAATATATTTACATAAATGGAGGGGCTAATAAATACTATACTCAAAAAATGTGTATTTGTTATATAAGAAAGCAACAATAAGGAACAAGTATTAAGGTTAAACACCATTATTCATTGTAAAACCATTTCCCGAATGTCATTTACATACAGGATTGGCCAATATAAATGACATAATAAGCCATAATAAACAATCCTGAAATATCTTGATTATATTAAATATCTGATATTTTTAGAACAATTACAGACTGGTTAGAATTAGCAGACTGGTGATAGATACACAGTTAAAAAGATAGGAAAGAAAAGATAAACATATTGACAGACAGCTAGAAAGATAAGACAGATAGAAGGATAGACAAATATAGATAGATGGACAGACAGACAGACAGACAAAAATAAACACAGGCAGACTGAATCAAATTTCACTAGGTATGATTTCTTTTGACACATTGGCCAACCTTATTTTCAATTTACTTAATCAGCCTTGATTTCTAAAAGGTTCAGCAGTTATTATTTATTATCCATTTTTGATTTTGGTGGAAAAACATACCAAACTGGAACTGCTCATTGTCCATCAGTCGAATAGAAGCTGGAGCACATCTCTAAAAACACAAAACACAGAGCTGATGGATTTATGACTATTTTGCCAACCTATCTGAAACTTTGCACAATAAAATCTTTTAGACATTAGTTTAAGACACCTAAACCACTTTATTTTGGTTTGCAATCAAAGAGAACCACTCAAAAAGTGTCTGTAGGACATTTGTAGAAATAAGCCCACAATTCATCTGTCATTAAATCTGTCCTTTTAAATGTATAAATCAATAAAGACAGAAAAAGAACACTGTGCCTAGTCCAAACGAGGTGCTAAGAGCCGGCCTATTTCACCATTATGCCGAAAAGCAGCTTCAGGCCACCAAAAGTCCTGGGGGAAAGTTTGGGAAAGGATCTGTAGCTCACACATCCTAAACAGCATGATCGATATCTTCATCCTCTGCTGTGCTCAGAGCTAATTTATGCTCTCATAATGAGCAGAGCTGCACAGAGCTAGAACATACAGTCATCAATAACAGTGCCATCACTGACAAACACTTGGAGCCAGCTAAGCTTTCCATGCTTGCCTAACAATTTTATGTAAAACAAACACACTTAGTTTATCTCTACAGCCATATAAACAATGCTGCTCAGTCTGTCATTCTTATTATTTATATAAATTGGATGCAATCACTCCACTGGGCCAAAGCCCCTTTAGCTAACCCTTTGTTTATTTGCAAATTATGAAACAAATTCTCGCCAGCTAAAGATGATATACTCAAATAATGCCAGGATTTCATTTATGTACTGCATAGTTACATTTAAAAGCAAAACAAATGTGGGCTTGATTAATGCATTTTGTAAGCATATACTAAATAACAAATAATGATGCATCATTGGTTATGGTCTTATACTTGCTGATCAAATGTTTACCTCCCAGCATCACCAAGCTGCACTGCTGGGCCCCAGAATAAGGCCTTTACCTCTCAAACTCTCAACATTTACCAATTGGCAGAAATGTAAATGTAAAGTTTTCTATTTATCCACTATATAAAGTATATAACATTCACTTATTTATTGTCTAATGCGCTTATTCCCTAACTTTGGGTCACAGGGGTCTGCCTATCCTAGCGCACATAGGGAAAAAGGCAGGGGTACACCCTGGACAGGTCACCAGTCCATTGCATGGCCACATATAGACAAACAATCAGAAACACACACACATTAACTTCTATGGGCAATTTAGAATCACCAATCAACCTAATATGCATGTTTTTGGACTGTAGGAGGAAACTGTAGTACCTGGATTTTACCCACGTTAGCGCAGGGAGAAAATGCAAACTCCGCACAGAAAGACCTGGGAATCGAACCCACGTCCATTTTTGCTGTGAGGCAAACGTGCTAACACTACATCACCACCCCTCCAATATCTAACAGTTAGGGGTTAAGTTATTTGTCAGATTATTTAAACGTTACCTGTTTAGCCACCTCTCGAAGACAGGCCACGCCCTGCTGAAAGTTTGGGAAGACAATAGAGCCATATTTCTGATACTCAGGGACAGGGCGGATCTTCATAGTAACCTCGGTAACCACACCCAGTGTGCCTAAATATCAGCACAACACAAAAACACAAAATAAGTTAAGCACAAAAACATGTTCTTTTAAACTAAAGAAGAGATCTGCAACCTGTGTGTGTGTGTGTGTAGTTAGATCTTTTGTCTTTTTCCCTCTCTCTCTCTCTCTCTCACACACACACACACACACACACACACACACACACAC
>JAOTQW010000038.1:7193402-7204769 GCA_026260075.1 Sisor rabdophorus | reverse complement strand
GCTCATTTGCACTTTGGTGATCTGGTTTCATCCAACACCAGGGGGCTGTGTGAGATTTACCAGCTCTGGTGTGGTTGAAATAAAGCAGGTCTGTATCAAAGGAAGTGTTGTGCTAAGACCGGAGACACTGTTAGACTTAAAGCCCAGATCCCAGCATGTTACACGACCCCTGAGAGCTCAACTACCACTGCTGCTTTGAGGCTCATGTTGCCAATTCATTTAACCAAGGAAGACCAGCGCTCTGCCCACAGGAGGCATGACTGCAGAAAGCAGCAGTGATAAAAACCAGGAGGGGCGTTATACATGACCTTCCGGCTGAAAGAAACTATCCTACTTAGAGACAAATCCGAGTTCAAAGACCAGAGACTACAATAGAAAAATTATCTGTAACATAGTATTTAACAATTTATCAAAACGAAAAGATTTGGATTTACTTGATTTCATGAGTTAATTAAGATTTAAGTTTTAGGTACAAGATATTTAATTAATATAAAAAGAATTAATTAGGCATAGAAAATAGATGTATGAAAAATTGAACTAGATCTGTTCAGAAAAACAAAAAACAGGTTGCAGATCTCTTCTTTGCTTCACAAGCAAACCGTAGAAGCATATCCTTAACAACTAACAAACAAACAAACAGCATACTGTAAAAATGCCAAGACGGCTGTTTACTACAGCACACATACAGTACACATGGCCGTAATAGTCTCCTCTATAAACACTTACTCACTGGGTGGACATTTACTGCACTTTCATCTTAACCAGTTGACAGTAAATACTCATAAGCGGCATCATAAAACCCCCTCTATAATTCTGTCATTACCGAGTCGCTTCTGGGAGAGGAAAATGAAACAGACTCGTTTGTTAGCATTTAAATGCTGCTGTCATTTTAAACACAATTTAAAACTCCAGATGTCTTTTTAATAGGAGAATAAATGTTAAAAAAAAAAACACCTTAATTTAGGAAAACAAATGAAAGTTTAAATGTGTCAGCTGTAAATGCTTGTTTCAGCAGATATTTACCAGACCAGCGTTACAGCCTATTAAGCCCTTTTCCAAGAACACTAACAACCCTGTGAACAATGGTCTTCTATTACCATTCATTTTGAATCTACATGATCAAACAATCAGTAAAGTATTATTTTCATAATTATATAATTATACTAATTATAAAACTTTGTTAATATAAATGTAAATGTTAATTTTATGTATATTGTAGCATGGTATCAATGGGACTGTAATGGATCATGGCATGCTGCCCTCTAGTGCTGTACTACAACAAAGTTTACAGATTCTGCAGTTTCATGTTTTGCAGTTTTCCTATAGAAAATAGGTGGAAAGGGGAGGGGGGGTAATTATGTTATTATTTATAAATGAGTTTTTTCCTGACATTCAACATTTAAATAATTTCTGTTCGTAAAACTTCATGACCCACAGTACTATAAAACGTCTACAAATTAACCAACAGGTGTTCCTTCTCGTCAATCATTCCACATCTTAACAACTTTCAAAATTTTTTTTAATCTATAGTTCAATGTATTGTAGGACTAAAGGTCCTTTTAGTGTACAAAAATGGAATAAAAAAATTGAAATGGACATAAAATTAACTAAGCTCCAAGATGCTGTCTCTAAGTTTGCATGAATACTGACATGACAAAAATGGTACTTAACAGACTAAAAACAATGGACCTGGAATGTTTTTTCTGCAAAACACAAAGTTTGGGCAGCTGGTAGACTTTAAGCAGAAGGTGAATGGCAATGTCATGTAAAACGGAGTTACAATATGCAGAGGCTACTAGACCACCCACACCGACAGAGCAGCACACACACACCCACCCACACAATCAAACTTTGGATCTGCCAAAACACTCTTCAAATGTGTGTGTTTATAAAATAATGTTATAAAAAGTCTAAATGTAAAGTACTAGAATTAGCAGATTGGTCTATACTGTATTACAACTGGTAGTAAAATAACATTCTGGCATTTACCCTGAAATTAGGTTGAAGAGAATGCAGAATGCAGAAAATGGTCTGATTTACAAATGCACAGATCTCATTTATATTCTTTCAGCCATTATAATTAGTATAAATACCCATCATTCCAATTCCCTACAGGCTAAACTAGAGGCATGTATATGTGCAAGTGTGTGTGTGTGTGCGTGCGTGTGCATGTGTACACCACACACTAGCAGATGTTCACAGTTATAATGCCAACAGTCCCTGTATTTGTTAATAAACACACTGTGTGCTCGTGTTATC
Source organism: Sisor rabdophorus (assembly GCA_026260075.1). NCBI lineage: Eukaryota > Metazoa > Chordata > Actinopteri > Siluriformes > Sisoridae > Sisor > Sisor rabdophorus. The sequence goes on along the minus strand of JAOTQW010000038.1, from coordinate 7,202,510 downwards.
AACGTGCGTGTACAAGGACACAGAAAAGTGTTTGTCTGCTGCCCCAACTAAAATGATCTTCAGCTATACACCTAGAACCTGATATATTACCTTGATTATGAATGGCAGTTACATTTTACCTTGAATATCTTATATTTCCTAACATTAATACACTAGCATAAACTGATTTTTTCAGTTGGAGTCACTACCTTCAGATCCTAAGATGAAGTGGTGGATGTCTGGTCCTGTGGACATTCGGGGACCTTGGCAGCTCTTCTCAATCACACCTCTAGGGGTCACCATCTTTACATGTACCACCTAACAATAAATTGATAAGTGATTAATTATTAGTAAAACTAAAAGATAACCTGAAGAATATAATGAACAGCTTGTCCAGCATCTTTAGGATTCTGGAATGAAGTAATTTTGTGTGTGGGGTGCACGGGTGACGCCAAGTTGGTGTTGGGTATGGGCTGTAGGACAATTTCAAAGCCACATGCAATTTGCAAGTCCCACAAAGATTTGTTTAATAAGTGGAAACAGTGCAGATTGTGTGTGATGGGGTGCCCAACCTTATTCTTTCATATGGCCCAAAATTGCTAGTGGCGCCCCTGATGTTGTCTCTGATTTGTTTAAGATTTTTAAATTTTAAAGAAAACATGGGCAACGCACCAGGTCTTCGATGTTGCCATAGATATTTTTCTTCATGCCTGATGCACGTGTAGCCACCCAGCCGCCGAGAGAACTAAATTCCATGGAGTCCGGCTCGTGTCCAGTGCAATAGCCTTTCTCATTCAGCTAAAAAAAAATAAAAAATGCATCAGTGACGTGAATACACACAAGCCCATTTTTATTGCCAAACTCCCCCCAGAAACACACTTCTTAACGGCATACCATCTGCGCTCTCAGAATGCAGCAAAACACCCACATGCGAGTGTGCAATAGGCTTGTTAACATGCATTGCACACTTCTATATTGTACTAGAGGCCATTTTTCAGCATTAGTTTGATGGTGCCATCTGCTCGGTATGTGGGTAATGGTATCAATAAAACCGAGACCAACTCTGTGCCAGTTTCTGCCACTCAATCCACATGTTGAAAGTAAATGTACAGAGTGCTAGCTTGTACACTCAGATGCTCAGAGAAAACTAATTTACACTAGGTACTAACCTGACTTTCCAGGTCCTGGCCAATGATGCCAGCTTCTATGTGGGCAGTTAAGTTTTTCTCATCAATCCACAATATTCGGTTCTGGAAAGAAAAGACTGAGTGAAATGAAACAAGCTGAAGTCATAAAGGTTTAGCCTCAAAAAATAAAACCAGGCGTGATGGAAAAAAAAAACAGACAAAAAGGTAAAAAGAGTAAAAAAAGGGGAGACCAAGAAAGAAAGATGGGAAGAGGTTAAAAAAAGGCAAAGTAAGATTTTGATTTAAAACTGCTTTTGTTAACGGTGTACATTAGAGGCTGTCTGCAATATTTCATGAAGTTGTTTGTCTGTCAAAAATACAGATCTTAAATTTAATACAGTTGTTTGGGCTTAGTGTGCTTTAGCACCGAGTGTGTAAAAGAGAGAGAGCGTGAGACAGAGACTTGATGAACACACAGGCTTAACTTCAACCAAAATAAAGATGTCATGCTTTTTAATAAGGACAACAAAAGCACGAGTCAGGTGACTTGATTTTACACACAAGCTGAAGGACAGACAGCCCTTATTGTCTGCACTACAAGCTAAACCTGGCTTAGTACCAATTATGCCTGCATTATTAGAGTATTTACACAAACAAGCACAATTCCAGTAAAATGACTGTTCACATTAGCTCCTGTAATTTTCTGAATAGATTTTTTAAACAAAGCAATAGAGGGACTTTGTTTAAAAAATTTAATCATGCTACAATTTTAAGCGTCACAGGGTTAAAAAGTTAACGCTATTTTATGGCCTTATCCCACAATTCCCTGTCAGGGTCAAATGTTGCTCCCGATATGGAATTCTCTCAGCATGGGCTTCACTCTCAGCCATCAATCATCTGGCTGAGCCCATAAACCATTCAACCCTGGCATTCGCTGCCTTTTATATCCCCACCCTCTTGCCCTTACGACCCCTGACATAGGTCAGCAGCTTAGAGAAAGACAGCAAAAAAGAAGTGAAAAAGCCTTACCATGCGAGAGAGAGGAGAGAGGTTGGGAGAGAAAGAGAAGAGAGAGAGAAAGAGACAGAGAGAGAGGGAGGGGGCGGGACATTATTCAAAAGTAAGTGCTAAGTGCAGGCCCCCAAAAAGCTACATAAATCTCTGCTTGCACACAGTCCTCACAGGCATGCAAGACACGTAAGCAATCATCCTGTGCACAGATATGAGCTGTAAAATAAATTTTGTTCAAATTCAAGTCTCCCTTATGTTCATGAAAATGGTTAATTTGTTTGTGCCAACCATCTGAGAGGTGTCTAGTGATCCAATAGATCGAGTCTCCTCTGGGGGGCACTCTAAAGCACTGGACACACTCGTACCACCTGAAAAAGAGAAACAAAAGCACTTGGTGTATTTGGTACGCAGTTTCACAGAATATTTAATACATTTTAACTGTAGTGTTAGGTTTAGTACTTACCTCCATAAGGTATCAAACACACATTGTGCTTGCAGGCCAACTCTACAATCTTTACTACATCATCGTGACAGTCTGTGGAGTGCACAATGCAGATAATATGCAATAACTGATGTACAGCCACAAGCAGACTTTATTAGTAAAGTACACAATAAGACAGGTTTTTTTTATTATGTAAGAAGTTTAGGACAAAGCAAGAGCAGAATGGAAAAAGGGGTGGGGGTTCTGTTTCTCCTCCTTCTCGGTGGGCGGAATCAATACTTTCCCTCTGTAGCCAATGAGAATGTCTGGCCCTGCCCATCAAAAAAATGTGTGATGTAAAGTGGCTCAACAGCATAAACACGCCTTTCAGTCCCCCCCCCCCAATGCTTTTCACAGAGTATCCACTAACCTGCAATGACTGTATCCCATCCATATAAATGGGAAAGGCATGAACTTTAAGAATGCTGGACATCCGCATTTCTAAAAGGTACGGCCAATTATCGAACACAAATGCAGACACAGCACAAGCAATTCTTCTTATTTGCAAGCTCACAGATCATGTAGCTCTGCTTAATGAAGGCCTTGCTCTTTAGTTCTACTGAAATGCATATCTACCTTAAATAAACTGCAAAGACTGGAGAGTATACAGCTATATAGTACAGTGTACTTTTTTTTTATACAGTGTACAAAAAACAAAAAAGAAGGAAATGTCCAACTCACTCTTTTGACTCACGGAATAACTAGAAGCACAACTTAAAAGCTTTTTCCTGCATAAACCCATAAGGTTTGATAAGGACAGAATTGTTTTTTGGCCAGTTGGGATTTAGCTTATTCTGTGATCAGTATATTAAACAGCCAGCATTTTGACTTAACGTCGCTTTCAACTACCTTCCCTCCTTCTACATCTTATTAACATGCACAGTTATAAATATTTACAAGCAGCCTTACTGCTGATTTAGCAAGCTGGAAATTAAGCCTTACAATATGCCTGCGATTCTCTCATAGCAAAACATAAGAATAACATTAACAGAATAACAAATTACCAAGCAACACAAGACTACAGACACTTACAATACAGCAGTGCATTCATTACCTATGCATATGCATTATATGCATTACATAAAATAACAGCTTAAATCAGAACAGGTTTCCTTTCTGTGTGGAGTTTGCATGTTCTTCTCATGCTTGCATGGGTTTATTCCAGGTGCTCTGGTTTCCTCCCACAGCCCAAAAACATAAAAATTAAGTTAATGAGGTGATCCTAAATTGCCCATAGTGAGAGTAAGTGCGAGTGTGGCCCTGTAACGAACTGGCAACCTGTCCAGGGTGTACCTTTTATACCTTTCACCTTTTCTAAAGAATTGTGAGCAGATGGAATTAAAAGGTGGGAGGTGAGTGTCAAATAAATTAGTTAAATAAATAAAAATATATACATTTACAAAAAGTAAACAAAGTTTACAAAGACATTGCACATGTACTATCTGCAATCTCCTGAAGCCATACAACATCAAGCAGTAGAGCATGCTTGAAGTAGAACATGCTTGATATGCTTTAGCTAGAAACACAAAGATCTGCATTTTTCTACAGAGTAATATTGTAAGAGGAAACTTGACCTTTATCTTGTTCGGAGTCTCATTAGCTCATGGAAATACTGATTACCTGATGGAAACACACCCTGACAAACTTATTCAGGACAAAATTAAACATAGCTAATCTGTATACCAGCATGTCTCTAAATGCGACAAGACACTAGAGAAATGTAAATGAACACAGACATGCAGAAAACATGCGTGGCACCCAAATATAGGAAACAGGATTAATTTATTTTGTGCATGCAAACACTCAAACTTTGAAGTACATACTTGGCCAAACCACTAAGTCTGGTATTCTTCCAATTCTCCCCTCCCTCAGGGCAAATATCTCATGTAGGCAGTGCCCTATGGGAAGAAAAGTTGAGCCCTGTTACTTTATTACAGTATAGGAAGATTCACCTCAACATCTTTAGCAAAAACTACCTTTTTTGTTTCAGCTTAAACATTTTGCATTTTATGTGTAAAAGAACTGGTTTGTTCATTATTACCATGAGAGCGGAACACTCTGTCCTCTGGGTCAGATGACAAGGCTATACCAGCAGCCTTAAGCTCTTCCACAAACAGTTCATTTAGGACAGGAGGTGGTACAGCACTTACATTGAAACTGGCCTGGAACAGGAAAGAGATTTATATGTACCCACCTGCATAAATACAAGCTTTTTACCAAAACCAAGTCAGGCAGGTGCAGCAGACTTACGGTAGCTGGGGTTTTATGCTGTAGACTGGCACCAAACGTGCTTTCAAACCAGTCCTTTAAGCTGGGGAGAATCAGACCACTGAGTCGATACCTATAATAAGAACCAGAACATGTCAACGACTCTTTTAGGTCAGATGGCTACAATGCTACAATGTTTGATAGAAGAAAAAAAAAACAGCAATAGATCCCACACAATTGGCCCAATTCAATAGATAAATTGAGACTGAATAAATAATAGACATTAACCATTACTCAATGCACATAAATTATTTTGCATACAGTGCGTATGAAAAAAAAAAATTATAATAACTGAGTTGATTTGAAACTGGTGGGTCATTTAAACAACAAGGAACTCGTGTGATTGAATATAGGTTTTGTCTAGTACAGCTAATGACAAGATGAGACCAAGTTACCCTGACCACAGTGTTCATGCTTTTGCCAGATAAACCCAAAGAGCCTCATGAAAGGCAGCTTTCAGAGAGGACAGTATAAGGAGAATACAGGTACAAGGATTAGTGTAATCCCTTTTACATTCTCGCTTAATTCGGTATCAGAAAAAATAAAACCAGGGTGCAAGCAGCTTTGTTTGTCCAGGCATATTAAAGTAGTAGAACAGTAAGTAAAGCTAAGAGAAGTCATCGATCCTACTGCCAGTGTGAGAATCTCATCCACTTGGTTACCCCACTGCAGTTCTCCAAAGCTTTTACTAATTATTTCACTCTTTTGAGGGATATATTGCAAAGAGCTTTCACAATAAAACCACAAACCAAAAAAAAATCTAGATAGCATTATTTTACAACATTTCTAGCAACCCAGAAGTTATTCATGCCCTTTATATAATAATAATACAAATATTAACATGACAGATTAATTTAATATAAAATGTATTTTGGAACCAAAACACAATGTACTAAGCTTCATACTAGATTATCAAAGGCAACTAAATCTCTGCATTTTTCCCAGCTTTGTTTCATTAATTCCATTGTTGCACATCAAACCAACTTTGAATAGGAACTAGAACTGGAAATCAGAAACTGGAATATTTAAGATTTATTGTTTTATTCTTTCATACAAAATCTGCAAAATTAGAATTTAGCTTGTTGGTAAAACAGAAATTGGAGAGTTAAGTAAATAATTTAAAAACATTTATAATGAAAATAAATAATTGCCAGTTTAACAATTACAACTAGGCCTAATAGAGTCATACAAAGTTTTATGTGGTTAATAACAAGAACTAACATGGTCACTTCACAGAAATAAGCATCATTCAAAATGTTAATCCCTCTTTAAAATCACGGCACAAAGCACACAACTAACACTAGATGGCAGCAGCACTCCATTCTGATCTAAGCACAGCCCTCCTAGCCTAACACAAGACTATTGGGTGTCTTTCTGAAATCAAATGTTGGTGCACAAAAATTTAATTTGAAATTAACTGAAATGTAATTCTGAAATCTGAAAAATTAGTGATGCAGCCTGCATGTATAAAATCTATAAAGCAATTTGGAATTTGCCAATGAGTGAATATATATGTTGTGTTAAAGCTACAATAATACATTTATTCATTAAGGCACTGGTCAAAAATATAATTCCTTATACTTTGCAATGATATCAAAGCAAATAAAACTCCATGATAGTGTTGTAGCACTACTGCTGTGTTTGTCTTGTGAACCAAAGCATAAAACTACAAGCTGTCTGTAGTGTCTTTTAGGACAACCTTTTAACTACATGTGTTAGTTATGATAGGGTAAGTGTTCTAGGCTACGCGTTATGTGATCCTTACTCACCTTTTGCCTGTAAACTCTGCTTGGCCTTTCTTGTTAAAGAGAAACCGAGAATCACCGTAACCCCAGCCGTTCCACTTCATTATTTCCTGCCTGAATGAAAGACACGGAACAAAGTATAAGTATTAATAATAATATTGTTATACTCTTTCATACTTTTTGCCAGATCAGGGTACACATAACCAAGTAAAATCTGAGCTCACATGGTGCTTCTGACCTCAATTCAGCGTTTAGGACATATGGCACACGCATATTTAGTGAACAAATCCACACAGTTCAAGGCAGTCAGTTTAAAAATGCAATAATAATGATTTTCCTTGCAATATGTTGTACACATTTACACAGACATTATGAATCAATTTAAGGAGCCCAGATGTATTTTAAGGAGGGTTTTTTTCTGAAATGTCACCATCACCTTGCTGCTAAAGTAGTGCAAACAAACCACTTATTTACAGACAACCAGTTCTATTAAACAGTCACTGCCAATGAGTAGGAATGTAAAGGCTAAGCTAAACATGTCCAACTTTCTTTCTGTTAACATACAATTCATCCTTTAACCTACTGTGTGGTATGTAAGACTTAGGACTAGGTGGAAGTTGATGCAGTGTTAGTTATGTAATCTTTTTTACCATATTTAATATTTCAGCATAAAAACTTTCTGGATTTTTTTTATTTGCAAGATTCTGAATCAACAGAAGGGCAGCGCGGGGGCTTAGTGGTGATACTCGCCTCACAGCAAGAAGGTCCCGGATTCCATTTACGGGAAACTCTGTGCTGAGTTTGCATGTTCTTACTGCGGGTTTTCCGATTTCCTCCCACAGTCAAAAACATGTACATTAGGTTAATAGTGATTCGAAATTGACCATAGGTGCGAGTATGGCTCTGTGATGGACTGGTGACATTTCCAGGGTGTATCGCCTTAGATAGCTGGGATAGGTTCCAGCAGACCCCTGTAACCCCAAATTAGAAGGCTAGACTGGAAGTTGAATGAGTGAATGACAGAATTAACAGAATCTGACAACAGTACAAAATTTTAAAGAAAATAGGAAAGAGTTAATTACTATTTATTGGCATTGCCATGGCAAACCAGTTTTTTTTCCCAAGATCCTTAATAATTAAATTTATTATTTTATTCATCATCTTTACCTGCTTGTTCCCTAACTCGGGTCACATGGGTCTGCTGGAGACTATCCCAGCGCACATAAGGCAAAAGCATTTGATTTAATTCGATTTTTTTATATTTAATGATATACAATTTTAATATTTTTTTATTCTAGCTATTTCTGGCAAAAAGTACCATTTGCAATACAATGAAACTGCATTCTGTAAATGTAAATAAAATATAATGTAATGTAATAAAGTGCAGTGTAGTCCAAATCGCAATTAGAAAGAGACTGAAACAGTGTGCGTGTGTGTATGTGTGCGTGCGTGCGTGCACGTGCGCAGTCTGCATGGGCACAAGCCAGAGACCAAAATAAATAACCAGCATAACTCATGATTTTATCTGTACTCCTCTACCATAACTCATATGCTGCATGGGGGTGACAGGCATATGAATAGTGATGAACACAGGCTATGCTGGATGAAGGTAAATAAGAGAGAAGAGGTGACAGAGATGAAGCACTAATGCCTATTAGCCTTGTCTGTATCAGGCTGCAGAGGGCTATACAATACAGACAGCCGAGCAACATCTGGATCAACAGCATGGTGCCAGCATATACTGAAAACTAAGCACAAAACACAACTAAATTAGAAGATGTCCTCAAAATACTCAGACAATCATTTGGTAAATAAAAAAGGTATTATTATCATCATTCGATTGACTTTTAATTATGCATTGGTCAGTTTCCAGTTTTAACTAAAAAACATTGACTGCTGGTCACCTAAAACAAGAAGTGAAAATAGAAATGGCTACACCCTCATTTCCAATGAGGAGATCTAAAGGACGTACTACCGTCAAATCAATATGCAAGTATTCAAAATATGCATACAAATTAAAAGCACATGAAAATCATTTAAATATGACTGAATATCACTGATCCTTGTAGTGCAGGGTTTAAAGCAGCTTAAACTCATCTTAGATGCTGAAATTGTGTTATCTGTATCCTACACCATTGTTGTACGCCAGAAGCATATCCTTATGCAGTGTTCACATTTTTCATTCCAATCCAGACCTCAGATTCCCACTGAAAAAGACTGATAAGCTTTTGCACCGTGTTCTGCTTATAAAGACCAAATGGTGGATTGTGACAGCTTCACCCCTGCCCCGTGGAGGATGTTGGTGATGTCACTGACTGCTGTTTCTTTCCCCTGCAATTTCAATTTTTCTGTCGTTCTTCCTGTTGTTCTCAGGGCTTTTCTCACAGAAATAACTGAAATTCAGATCTATTAATTATAAAAAGAAAAGTTAACCTTTATCATGTCCTGGGTTCAAATCCCGGGCTTGGGGTCTTTCTGTGCGGAGTTTGCATGTTCT